>CACRXP010000009.1:1897208-1920335 GCA_902702965.1 Spirometra erinaceieuropaei
AATCCAAGCAGAGTGCTAATTTGAATGGTGAGCGAATCGAAGTCAGGACCATGTCAGACGCGTGTGAAATTAGTGTAACTAGGATACGTCGGAAGTCTGTACGACAGGCAGCACGCTTTGACGAGTGGATATCGTTGACATTCAACCTAACGGTCGCTACAGGAAATTCTGGCGGTCGCTCTATCCTTGTGAGTTTTCTTTCAAAAACATTAATTTTGACAACACTCCAAGAGGCCCATCAAATCCGTTTTTTATTGCATCTCATTAAAAGAACAGGTTTTGTATGCGTTTACGTGAAACAAACGCAATTCACGTTGAAAATTATCAATAACTAATTTTGAACAGCGCTGATGTCGGTACCGTTCAGTCGCATCGGTTACTTGCGCTGAGCGAAACTCTTCTTTCTCTCGACTGTAGAACACAAGTACTCACTGAATGTGACCACGCAATAAATCGAAATGCTTGTCCTGTTGCTTTACAGAATGTTCTAATGTAGAAATCTCGCTCTTGCCGCTAACTGTCCGTATACACACACCTTACAAGATTTGTGAGTAAACAAACCATTCATCCACTCACTCGAATAAACAGGTCTGATCAACGTCTGCAATCCAGCTGGCAAACTAATCTTCAGGACCTTCCGCTCCTGTTAGCAATGACCCCCTTTTATAAGTCTTTCCTAGTTAATGCGTTTCTCCATCTCCTAGATGGCCTATTTCAACCGTGGACATGGTGTTTGTGCTTGATTCTTCCTCCCTCGTTCCACATTGGTATTCTGAATGGGTCAAGGACGCAGTATGCGACCGCACTCAGGGTACAAAAACCAGGTCATCGTGTAATACGAGTTTTATGAGTGGGGCTGAACAGTGGAATGGAGAACGCGATAGTAGGTAAACATTCAGACAAATGTTGAGGCAGAATATTGCGTCTTCGCACTAAATTTCTCTACAGCTACGTGCGAAAAAGCACACGTACCAGGATCCCGATTCCCGAAGAATGATGAGGACATCAAGGGATCTGACACTTTAAGCAAAATCGGGAATTTTTCGCAGTTTTTCCAGTTCATTTTCACAAAGAGAAAGATTACATTCCATCTGGTTACAAGAGCACGGAAGCGTCAATTATAAAAAAGGCGAGGACGCAATATGTCATGATGACCTGGTTTTTGTTTCCTGACTGGGGTCGCATACTGCATCCTTGTAGCGGCCGAAGACGTCAAGCGTAGCACACACCCAAGTAAGAGAACGCCGAGAGTAAATCCTGGAGGAGATAGATCTGAACAGAGTCGTTAGCATCTCTGAATACTCATTCACACACAGCAGAAGATGGTACGTCAGGAATGGGATACAGTATAGTATAACAAGACGGTCATGGGAGATACGTATAATATTAATAGTTACGCGTACAGTTGGAATGAGTTACAGCCATCAGATAACCTGTCTGGGTGGAGAGGCGATGCCAACGTGCCAGTTAGTAAACCGGTGGGGAGCGCAGCGCTGGGGGCAACTGCAGGGAGGGGCCGAGGGGGTGCCGATGTAGCGAGGAGGCGAGCGGTACGGACGATACGTTACGTTACGGTACGACGAGGGGGAAGGGATCGGCAGAAGAGAGAGGGAGGGACACCGGCTATCTTCACCGACACGCGACTACGCCATCTCCACCCTAGGTCCTCGCGCCAAAAGTGTTCACACATTCAAACAATTCTGTTCGTGCCGAGGGGCGTTACACCTTGCCCTGGGTGCCTATATGCCATCTCTCACTGGCCACTTTCTACTACTACTTCGTCTTTCGGGTTCTCTGTTCCTGTGGTCTCTCTTAAAAGAGACATAACTATAGTTCAGGCAACCGAGTGCCAGAGTCTTCGTCCAGTCTGAGTCCTCAGCTTAAGTTATTGAGCCTACACTCGACTTGTCACTGCTTCTAGCATATAGCTACCTACAACGCTCACTCCAATCTCACTGCCTTGAGCGCCTACTTTCACGGATGTTGCACATAAAGGAGTAGGTCCTAAATTTTGACCAACATGTGAGAATCTCTCGGTTATGATTTTCTTCACTAGAACGTGCTCTTTTGTAACTGGAGAAATTTAACCGGATCGTCTTGGTGGTTTTGAATTCAAATAAGTGCGTTACGATTCAAACAGTGACCTCAAGGTTTTGTTCCGGGATAGCTTAGTAAAACAACGAAGTTCACAGGTTGCAACCCAGCCTTTTGGCTTCGTTTAGCTCACGTAATTTGTCTTCACCACCTATTTGCGTAGTTACTCATCAACTATGTTTACACGAAGTCTTTTCTCCTTCTTCCTCAGTTTGCATCTCTCGTTCCGGTTTTCGCATTCTTGGTGTGTGTGTGTCCCCCAAACGGGCCACGTGTTAGATGCGCTGGACCAACACGGGGGCCACATCGGATTCTGGCAGGCGTTGTCTTTGCGCAATAACAAATTCCAACATTTACGGGATGCGCTGGCAGACCCTGTTGTCGGCAGTCGTCGCACAACTGGACCACTGCCATCACCCCATTGTCTTGTGGGTCAAAATCTTGGCTATTTGTTGAGAGGACCAGAGGGTGCGGAGTGTAGCGTCAGGTGAGGATACGTCCAAGCCATCCACCTGTGGCCTCCCTTGTCTCCGGTCTTCTTGGCTCTGTCTTGACACCGGACTCAGAGGGGGGAGGAGAGAGTGTGCTAGATGCAGCGCAAGTCTACTGACACTATAAACGCCTGCGCAAGTCGCCGTCCCTGCTCCCACTAACTGTTGTGGGTAGACATCGTCGAAATCGACAGTTGAGCTATCGCGTGTGTGTTTGTGTGTGTATGGGTCTTCTCTCTGAGTCTTCCAACATAAATCCGTCGTTATTTTCCTTCTGAATGCGAGCAACTTTTCCAAAGAGGTAAGAGACTGTTCTAGCCAAACAGATTAAAGGAAGAATCCCCAATAGCAGAGAGCAGTACATTGCCAGAAAGTGCTTATGTCCTAGGGTTTGTGCTCCATCCCGGCTTTGTCAGGCCTGGTGGGAGAAGGCTTGAGGCCAACACACATGCATCCTGCCGAAAATGACAATGGCGCTCAATCGTCGGACGTTTGTGTGTGAACATGGGCTCGGAATAAAGACTAAGTGGAGGGCTTCTCTCCGTATTTCTGCATTTTTGTGCGTCCTTTTTGGAAGAAGTTGACACTTCCAAAGTCAGCACGCAGTGCGGCGACTCTTCTCGGCAAGAATAGATACTCGTTTTTGTCAGCAGCTTCGCAGCGGATTTCTTATTGATCCGGAAGAGAAAAGAATAGACTTTCAGTAGATAAAAAACATCCCCGGCAAGCTCTGGCTATACTTGTCTGACGAACTCTCTCCTCTCATTCTCAAGTCTTCAGTTGCTTAATGCTGTTGTGATTTTTTTAATTCCGTGATCATCGTTATTTTTGGCCCTTCTGTAGAGAGATCAGTCGTCACAGAATGATTAAAGAGGTGGTTTCAGCACTGTCTTTTCCAAGCTTGGAGCATAAAGCGGGATCACCGATTTCGCCCAGTGTCGTGGGTGGATTATTTCTTTCTGCACAGTAGTCAGCTAAAAGTAAGCAGTTTTAGTATATTTAGCAGTAAAACCCCCCGTACGACAGTGTTATTACACCAGACTACTAAGTTGTGGAAGATACACTCAAAAACGTATACTCTAGAAACTATTCAGGACCATCAGTCCTCTGAATATGCGTCTCATGTTCGTTTTCATGAGAGCCCGAGGTAGAGCGTGCAAGACCCATTCTGGCGCTTAAGTGCCGTATTCTCCCAATCTCCACGGTTTCCAGCCTTCAGGCGTTTCACAGTATCCCAAGCATTCGACGAGTTGAGTATATTCTTCCCTCTACTACGAAAGGATGTCTCATTCCTGTCTTACAGTGGCTTGACTGGATCGATTTCTCCGCCAGAAGACCGGACTGGAAAGTTAAGGGGCTGAATTAGTAACCTAGTGTGCAGCTTCCCAGATGGTTTCAGACAATAAATGGACTAAAATCGCGGAAAGTGACTCCACAAGGTGGGAACTGAACCACCCACGTTGGTCATCTCGTGTTTAGATGTTGCGCTGGCTAGGTCAGTGGGGCATTCTTTCTCCCAAATAGGGCTGTCGGTGGTTCAGATACGTCTGGACGTTTGCACACAGTGACTTAATTGCAGTCCCACTCCCAATCGCGTTTAGGGGCGGCTTAAAATGACAGTTGCTTCGCAGGCGTACACAGCATATGACCGGGTCTGCGAAAACCATGAAGCCTGACGATCTGACTAAATGGCAATGCCCATTGTTCCCGGCGAACTACGCGATGGTTCAGTTTCTCTTCTCCACAAATCATTGATATTTCCTTCACCAGACTGCATAAGTACCACCACAGTATCTGTGCTCGAGCCCGCTTCCGGTCCTCTTGATTCTGTCTTTTTAAAATACTCAGGTGAGTTAGTGAGGGGGTGGTGCGATAGATGCTGTGCAAGTCAGCCATCTCTAAAAACTACTTCATGCGCAACCCACCGTCCTGCGTTCACCATGCTGCGGTGGACGTCAGCGGTAACGACAGTGGATTTGTCAGCGAGAGATACCTTGACGGTGTCGGTGTCACGCTCTCGCCTGCCATTTTAAGTGTTTTTTTTCGAGTTTGTCATCGTCAGTTAAGAGGGTTCCGTAGGTGCCGGAGTTCTTCTCAGTTACAGCCTAAGTTTCCAGACTAAATTTCTTCATGCATTTTGTCCCGAAGTTATAGGACCGGCTGATTTTCGGATGGAATTTCGACAGTGGTGGGTATATTGCTCCGGCAGTGAACATTTCCAACGTGAACATGCTGTTAGGTAGTGCGTCAGGTCATAGGGTCGCTGTTCCACAATTATAGGGACACTATGGTGTCATCACCTGAAATTCACGATGCATATGACTTCCATTTCGCCTCAGAATTTCAATATGACGTTCATTCTTGCGGTGAATCAAGGCATCGAGTTCTGATTCACCTAAAACATCGCGTTTTTTATATTTTAACCGGTTTTTTTCTCGATATCCACAGTATGCACGTCTGCGAAATGGCCCTCATGTATTCTCAAGTTGGTTAAGATTGAAGCCCAGAGAGGGTCAAGCCATCGTTTTAACTTGGTTGCTCATGAACCATTCTTTACTTCTCTAGACCGTATGTATATTACAGACTTCTTGCTGAAACACCACCCATCCACCGCTGTACTGGCCCCCAAAGGGCCGTAACCGGGCCGAAGTGTCTAGATGTTTGATTGAACATCCTACTTTCTCTATAAAAACGTCAATTCTACTTTCGTGCACGAAGCATAAGCTTCTGGACCGTCATACTGCCACCTCCAGACTATCGTCCACTGCAGTTATCGAACTCGCCACGCAAACCATGCTGGTAATAGTTCCAACCGTGGGAGAAACACGATCGTTAGAACAGGAGTTTTATTCATCTGAAGTTTCGGATTCCTACTTGAACCCCATCATCCGAGACAATAGCAGATACTGGTAGTTCATGCACAAGGGCCTGTGCTATTCATAGGCCGCAGTCGCCATGTTACCGCATACCTATGAAAATCCAAGGCTCTCCCTTCCTCAAGGATTGTTTTGCTCGGTTTGGTGAGTGCTCGAAGGCTGACGTTCGAGTCATTAATCGTAGCACTTCTATTACGAATATTGAATGTGTAGGTATGCGGTAGCAAAGCGACTGCATCCTATTTATACTGCAGATCCTTATGCATGAACTATTCGTATCATCGCTGACGACAATCTCGGGCCAAAGATCTGTCTAGATGATGTCTTCTTCAGCCCATCATATCCATCGTTTGTTGTGATATCCGCTGAAGCCTCCAATCAAAAAGGTTGTGGTCGTCGCACTGAAGGCCGTTTCTTCAGTCACAGGCGAGAATCGAGCATCAAGCAGGGTCAAAGTATGATTAGCATCAGGTGAGGCCACGCATTACGCACTACTGTTAATGCATTTAAGCGACTGATCCACTCTGGACACCCCATATTCCCCTATAAAACTTTATAAACACTGGCAGCCTAGTGTTAACACTTTGCCCACATCTTTCAGCTGCGTAAACTAAAACAAATGCGAGTTCGCTATTTTTCGCCGAATTTTTTGCCACCAGCAACTTCAGCAAGAATCTGCGTATCACGCGTGGAGCGTCTGAATTGAAAGTTAATTCTCTCCTTCTAGCCCTAATCCCCTCTGACCCAAGCCTCCTCCGACGGTTTTGCGGAACGCAGACCTTGTCAGTCGTGGTGGCGGTAGCGACTAGCATGCAGAATCTGCAGCCGCGCACTCCACCCAGTGCTACCGCCAGTGGCACAACAGTACCCACGATTCTGGCTCGCATGAACAACCAGATTGGTCAGTACTATCTCCGGTATCTTCGGCACCACTCCACCAGAGCCAGCCCGGTCACGGTAAGTTGAGGATTGTCAGATGTCCTTACTGGCTTCACTGCCAATAGGATTTCATAAACATTTGCAGTTGTGGTCAAACTTAGCAGTTAAGGTTGGGGTTAGAAGTTAAGGTTAGGGTTATGGTTGGAAGTTTAGATTAGAGTTAGGGTTTAGTTAGCAGTTGGGGTAGGGGCTAGGAGTCAGGGATAAGGTTGGGGTCAGAAGCTACGGTTAGGGCTAGAGTTAGGTTTGGGGTTAGAAGTTAAATACAGGGTTAGAAGCTAGGGTTGGCATCAGGTGGGTCAAGGGTAGGGTTAGTAGTTAGGCAGTATAGTATTACGAACAAAGACAAGAGGGACTGGAATGGGCATTTCTGACTTATTAGCCGTCGTCAGCCAGTCATACCCAATCCCGAAGTTTGAAACACCCGAAGCTCGAACTCGCGACCTGTTAGACTGAAGTCCACGCTTCTAGGCCTAGGCCACGAGCCCAGTGCCCTGTCGGTTTCGATCGGAAATATACAATGGTAGGGGGCGCTCACCGATCTTTCTTACGGAACTCACTCGTTCCGTTGTGCCTTACGGGCTCTTTCTCGAGCCCAACCAGCAGCCGCACAGCGGCGCAGGATATAGGCAGTATGGTATTACCGCCTAGTGGTTAGAGGCGTGGACTTCTAACTAACAGGTCGCGAGTTCGAGCCTAGGGTGTTCCACACTTGGGACTGGGTATGACTGGCTGACGACCGCTAATAAGCCAGAAATGGCCATTCCAGTCTCCCTTGTCTTTGTCGGTAATAGCATACTGCCTATATCATGCGCCGCTGTGCGGCTGCTAGCTAGGCTCGAGAGAGAGAGAGAGTCCGTAAGGCACAACGGAAGGAGTGAGTTCCGTAAGAACGATCGGTGAGAGCCCCCTAACATTAGTAGTTAGGGTTAGAGTCCTTGCCTATCTGTGCAGCACTATGGCTGCGCAATCATTCGTCGTCATATCCCAGCTGCGTCTCTGACAAAAAGCACTCCCCAAAATTACTGATTATCAAACTAAAATGGCAGACAATGTGGGATGTTTTGAGGCCAAGCTGCGACCAGACGGCTAAGGCAAGGACAACATCTTCACCAAATCGGTGTTGCTGCCACGGTCCCGTCACGACAGCCCAATTGCCTCCACGATTCGTCTGTATCGAACATCTACGTGTTCAGTCCTCCTGCCCGCCTACGGAGTTGAGACTACTTTCGTGAGAGATGAGTAAAGGCTGGAGACTTCCGACCACTGTTGAGTGTGGTCGAGCATTTGGGTGAAGAACTATGACATTGCCTTGAATAAAACAGTCAACACTTGAGTAGGGCGCGAGAATAAGGATGACCATGCGCTAAATCACAAAGAGGCTTAGGGTTAATAGGGCACAGTAATAGGCATCTCCTTGAATTCTACGTAAAACTATCTGTGGTCGGGGAGTCCGTTCCTCTAGATCCAAATTGTGCTTGTTAAGGGAACATCACTAGGACATCTCAGACCATTCAGGAAAGACTGTCAGGGTAGATTTTGACACGTCCTGAGTTCCCCCCCCTCCCGTCCGAGTTGGGCGCTGCCGCGACATGACAGTCCAAGCGTTGTGATCGACGTTGTCCACTGCGTACTCCGCAGCTGGGTGAAATTGGGCACGGTGGCTTGTATGCAAATTAGTTTATAGTGAAAGTAGACTTGCATAGCATCTCCCACACTCTCTCCTCGTTCACCATCTGGGTCCGGTATCAATACATTCAAGAAGACTGGAGTTGAGAGAGGGTGCGGGTGGGTGACATGGGCGGACCTCCATCTATGCGTACCACCATACCCCCCTGATCCACAACTAAAACTTGATCAGGATTTAAATCAACAAAACAAACGGGTCAGAAAGAGAACGATGACTGGGGAACCATGCACACGACCTATATACCCAGCGGCAACGTAAGCGCATCCACCGACAGCCAACCAGGTGTCAAAGCATTCCCAGAGCACACAAGGCTGCATGACCCTGGTTTGCTGAATCATGACATGGCAGAAGCTCACAATCCTTAAAGCCCTAAAGGGTGACATGCAGCCCTGTATTTAGCCCGGACCAGCACCCCTCAAAGGCCGGGTAACCAGTCAGTCATCGACTGAGAGACACTACCCATATATAAATATATACAGTGCGTGACCGATCTCATGAAATGTTGGCTGAAATTCTGAAATGCGTTTTCGATTAGGAAGGATTACTTAGGTGAGGTTGTTATAATGATAAGTTTGCAGCTTAAGCCTATCGCATTTCTGAGTCATTAGGATGTCGGCTTTTGGATGCACTCTCTTTTGACCTCCTGCAGAACCAGCACTTTGAAAAAAATGACTACTTAAATAGTACACATTTTTCCCATTGATTTTCGACAGTCTTGTAAATTCAATTATATCTTATATAAAGCATGCACAATTATATGCGTCTTTTACTCCTTTGGTAGAAAATCACATTGTCTTGATATTTTATACTCGAAAAAGTGTAGCTTTAGGTTTTACAGAAGTTTTCCAATCCCCGAATAATTTTGAGCCTGATCTGCCATTGCATTAGTGTTTGGCGGTTGTAGTCTACAAGGTGCAGGCTTTCCGCGTAAGAAAAATCATATATTCCTCTCTGCCTTTAAGAAGGTACCACATAGAGTTCCTAAAATTTCGCAATGGATCCAGACTGTGTTGTGCATTTCATTAGGAGCATTGGTAAACTGACATGTGCGGTCCTGTATGCATGGACATCGCACGGTCTTGAAAATCTCATAATTATAAACTTTTTTTAAAACCTAAATGCACACTTCCTTCGGGTATCAACTATCAAGACAATGTGATTTTCTACCAAAGGAGTAAAAAACGCATATTATTGTGCAGGCTTTATATAAAATGTATTTGAATTTACAAGACCATCGAAAGTCAATGGGAAAAATGCATGCTACTTAAGTAGTCATTTTTGCGAAGTGCTGTTTTTGCAGGCGGTCAAAAAGGAGTGCATCCAAAAGCCGACATCCTAATGACTCCGAAATGCTATAGACTTGTGCTGCATACTTATCATTATTACAACCCCATCTAAGTAACCCTTCCTAATCGGCCAACATTTTATGAGACGGTCACGCACTGCATACGCATATTCTCCTCATATGTGTGAGAGTGCCAATCGCAAGTCACAGCCAGTGTGACACAATCCAGTGAATGTACAGTAGTTCTCAGGCGATAGGAGGTACCGTAGAACTCCCTACATACGCTGCCGTTTGCGTCGCGCGTAGAGAAGTACCATCGACGACTTCACTAAGGCCAGCTGCATCAGGCCTAGTCACAGCCGTGTCAAATACAAATGCGAGCTGACAATGTGACCCATTAACGTTTCTCCCCCCCCCTTCCCTCCCTTTTAAATATGTCAGAGTAAACAAACTTCCTTTCGGGCGGAGTCGCATTCGACCCGGCTTTATTGTCAACCAAGTTATGATTCCCAGCAGACTGAAAGAGCGTGCTGCTTTGTTGGATTTCTGCGCCAATTTTCTTTCCATCACTCCATCTCTTCAGATACAATGGCTCCTGCAAAACTTCGAGACAGCAGAGGGTGTGAGTCTGCCGAGGAGTGCTCTGTACTCGCACTACCTCAACCACTGCATGGAATTCTGGCTTGAACCCATGAATGCGGCCTCCTTCGGGAAGCTCATACGGTCTGTCTTCGTCGGGTTGAGGACACGTCGTCTAGGGACACGGTAAGCACCTCAGATGGCTAGAGCATATTTAGCATAAAAGACTCCCTACTGCATTTATTTAAGTAGGCGCTGTTCTGTTAACTTCTTCGTGCACTGTGAGTAAACTGCTCACCTATAAAATTACGGGAAATGTTCGTTCCGTAGTGTCTTGGCGCTCACTCTACAGACCTCACAGGCAGTCACATTAATAACACAGAAAGGAGCTTCGACAGAGAAAAAAAGGAGGGGCCGGGGTGACCATTTCCGGCTTGTCAGTCGTCGTCATCCACTCATACCCGACCACAAGTTCGACAAATCTGCGATTCCAACGCGGACGTCTTGGTCACTGAGCTTGACTTGAAGGAGGGATGACTTTCCCACAATAAATACTGTCCCCAATTACAACTGGAAGAAGAACCGGCCAGTGACTTAATGCTAGGGCGTTGGACTTCGTTCAACGACCAAAAAGTCGGAGTTCTAATCCCAGACCTGACGACGGCCATTAAGCCAGAAGTTTCAGTTCCAGTCTCCTGTGTTTTTTTCGGTACTCCTTCCAGTGCCACTGCTAGTGCATGCGAGTGCTCTAACTTGGACCCCAGAACGCAACAGGACAAGCATGCTCCGTGACCTGAATGGCGGACGTTCTTCTCATGGTGGTTTCTATTCCAAATCACAACGGACAAGACGACGGGCTCGCGGCATATCTGAAGAGCGTTAGACTTAAGCAGCTCAATTACTAAAGGATCTGGTTTCGAATCCACAGTCCTGCAACCCTAGGGTTGTATATAAGTGATTGACAACGTCTTATAGGTCGGAAATAACCCAACTTCTCTCAGTCTCCTTCGTCTTTTTCGGTACTTTATCTTGCGTGAATTCCTTAAATAGTTTTGATCTTCTGTCCCAGCCTCCTGATTTGATATCTTGACGCTTTTCATTGAGAGCCGGGGAATCTGCTTCTTCTGCATTCACATCTGCGTTTTTTATTACCAAATCATTTACCTCACCAACCTGCCGGTCCTCTCTTTCGTATCCGTCGCCCCTCGTCCACGAAAATGCATCCTGGTAGGGATATGGTATGCAGCTAGAGCACATTTACATGAAAGGCTCCCTACTGCATTTATTTAAGTCGGCGCTGTTCTGTTAAGTTCTTCGTCTACCAGTCACGCCTTAGCATACGCCAATGAGGCAGGAGCCCTAGCCCTGGGAGGTAACTGCAACTCTTATCCATTCCAGGCAAACATATGACAGTTGAAAAGAAAAGTATGTCCTTTTAGAAGTCTGAGCTTGTAAATACTCTTGCATAAAATATCGTACCATTAGGTGTTCTGGAACGTGTTCGAACTCTACTCCACTTCCGATTGTGAAACACTTCAGTCAGTCTTTCAGCAAGTAACAGTATATGGCACAACGAGCCCAACGAATCCCTACTGTTTTAACCAGCTTCATCCTTTTCTCATTAGAAACTCATCAGCTATTTGTGCTGCCCGTAAGCTACCGACTTCCTCTCTCCCTATATTTGTTTATTTTTTAGGGGTAACTCGAAATACCACTACTACGGCATTCGGATCAAGCACACTTCTAGCCTAAACACGATCAAACTGAATCGTCAGATGCCATGGTACGTCGAAAATAGCATTATATAACTGTATCTCACATGTTTTCTTCTCTACCCAGCACAGCAGTGAAATGACTCTTTAGGGGGGCTTTAATCACGGAATTTTTCTCGAAAAAAGTGTTTGCTTGCGTGTTGCTAAATTTTACCCAACTTGTGCATGGACCAACGCCGTTTAAAGAAAAAATATCTCGGAAAATTATTACGTTCCACATGCACTTTTAATAACTGTCCCTACTGCCCCCTTGGCCATTTTTCGGCAAGACCCGGGAAAGGATGGGAACGAACCCCTATTCGGGGGGAGGGGGGCCTGCGTCGATTTCCGGAGAGGCTATTGCTAAGGTCAGTGTCCGGTTTAAGTATTTAATCAGAAGTCACGTCTGGCAAAAGTACGCTTTCGATCATTAATCATCAGGCCTGTGCAGTAATATGAGGGTAGAATAGCAAAAATTAAATATCCGATAACAGTCAATATGGGGAGAAGGTTGAAGGGCGTTCACAGCTCAGTGGTCAGAGTCTAGTCCTGTCTGGGGTTTAGGGAGGGAGAGAGGGAAGATGTCTGGCGATCATCTGTCCGTGTTTCGGGGCTATAACGCGATGTGGCGAGTATGAACACATATGCTGGGTGTTGGTATTCTTTAGATTTCTCTAGATTCATTGCTGGTTTATTCACCGGAATAGACGCACCCGAGGTCAAAGCTATGTCAGAAGACTGTCAGGATAACTCGGTTTTTCTTTGTGGTTCTATAACAATAAACAGTAAGATTAGCGGAACACAATAGAGTTAATAAGGCGGGGAATAAATTGAAAAGTGGACGTACATTCGACGTGAGAAGACGAGCAGTCAGCAATTGACGCCAAAGTGTGGTGGTCGGTTTATAAACGAGCGGCAATAAAGGGCAATAGACAATGGACAAAGAACAATGAACAAAGAATGACGAGAACCGACGAATAGGGGTACAAAGACAAAGACAGGGTGGTATGCGTAAAGTCTGGATACTAACAAATGGTTAGTAGCAAAAAGAAAGACAAGAATAGAAATTGACATCAGGGATGTCATTGGGTTTGTCTTTGCCTAAGGCGGAGCCTTAGCGCCTGTAAAAACGCTTTATGCGAGCACAAGGATAGGTTGGCTACCCGTACGGCCACTGCCTCTGCCGTCGCAAGTATTCACTCACGCAGGAACTTGGAGTGTCTCGCCGACACTTTATAGATGACTGGGAATGCTTGGTTGACGTCTACCCGGTGGGCGCTGTCAACCAAGTGAGCCACAGTTCAGCTACAGATGTACTTTTCCCCACCTTGATTTAGCCAGGCAGGATGGTGCTCTCGCATCTGCTTAGATAGACGCCTAGTTGTTCGACCAATATAACCTCCCCATAGGAGGAAATGTAGGCGTAGATGCGCATTGAAGAGGTCTGAAAAGGCAGTCTATTTTTACCTTCAAGGCGAAGAAACGGAGTGCTTGTGAAAAGCAATCTTATCCTAGCGACTGGGTACCTTCACCTTGGAAAAAGGGAACAGAGAGTGCCTCCCCTTTCTTGATGTCCTGCTTAATCGAATGCCGGATGGAACAGTTAGTAGAAGTGTATTTCGCGAGAAAACATTGTCAGGGCAATACACAAATTGCTACAGTTTTGTCCCTCTAAGCCAGAAACGAATCTTGGTCCGTTGCCTTGCCTACCACGATAGGAGAATATGCACTCCAGATAGGCTTGATAATGAACTCTTCATTATACGAAACACTCTGAGAGAAAACGCCTACCCTCAAAACTTCATTAACAAATATATGGAAGAACGCCCTCCGAAATCTGATGTGCCGACGGCTGAAAAAAAAGGACTATTTTCTCACACTGCCATTTCGAGGGGATCCGGCGAGCGAACTCCTAAGTCGTCGCTTAATTTCTGCTATCGCGCGCATGTACCTAGTCGCCAGGATAAGATTGGTTTTCACACGCACTCCTTTTCTTCACCTTGAAGGTAAAAATAGACCGTCTTTTCAGACCTCTTCAATGCGCATCTACGCCTTCATTTTCTCCTGTGGGAAGGTTATATTGGTCGAACAACTAGGCGTCTATCTAAGCGGATGCGAGAGCACCATTCGGCCTGGCCAAATCAAGGTGGGCAAAAGTCCATCTGTAGCTCAACTGCGGCCCACTTGGTTGACAGCGGCCACCGGGTAAACGTCAACCAAGCATTCCGAGTCATCTATAAAGTGTCGGCTAAACACTCCAGGTTGCTGCGTCAGCGAATACTTGCGACGGCAGAGGCAGTGGCCGTACGGGTAGCCAACCCAGCCCTGTGCTCGCATAAAGCGTTTTTACAGGCGCTAAGGCTCCCCCTGGGCAAAGACAAACCCTGCATACGCCTGTTCATACCCGCCACGTCGCGTTACAGCACCGAAACACGGACGGATGATCGTCAGACGCCTTCCCCCCCCCCTCCCTGAAACCCAGACAGGACTAGAATCTGATCACTGAGGTCTGAACGCCCTTCAACCCTCTCCCCCATACTGACTGTTATTGGATGTTTTGACCAGAGCTGGGTTTGGATTTAGGGTTATGATTGGGACACGAGATGATTTAACCTTCTTGAAATGTTGCGCAGAACCACTCGTACTACCGGGAGGTCAATATTCCCCTGCCTTTCGCATTTTGTGTTCCGCAGCCTCTAGAGCAGGCATTACGGTCGATGTCTTTACCTTAAAATCTATGTATTCTCTTGTTTTTCGTTTAGTTCCCAGAGACCGAAGACTATAGGCTACTAAGGCCTATTACTTTGTACTTTATCATATTTAACTTCGTATTTGATCGATTTGATTGGACGTTCTCCCAGATAAATCAACTGCTAATTACGCCCAATCGCATCTCCAACTGTTCTGATGCTGGTTTCGAAATGGAAGAAGAAAGTTTGCGCAATCCCTCCTCACCTCAAACTCCACTTTACATCCAACTCATCCTTAATGCTGTGGAGCTTCTCGTCGGAGCTGATGAAGGGAAAGCATGCGTAGATGCTTCAACTCTCAAAAGCTGTTCATGCGCTCATTTATGCGCATTTGTTTTACTTACCTTCTCGGCTGACTGAGAATGGGGCGCTAAAGCATCGCCATGCCTTAGCAATCCTGTCTTAAATCGTGAGATAACGGGGCGGGGGGGTCTTGGGCAGGTTCAGGTTGTAATGGCCCTTGTGACTTTTAATTTACTCATAAATTAATTGCTAACTTAGAGCAGATCAGTCTGTTTGGGACTAACAGGCTAAGACTGAAATTTTATGGGAACATTCGGGCCGAAGTCCATCCGCCACAGCGGAAGAACCACGTAATATTCACAGACTGCCAACAGGCAACCAGCGGTATACTCACAGGTAGCAGTATATGCCATACTTGAGAGCACAGGTACTAGCTAAAGTCCAGACACAAACCTCTCTCAGTTGTGCCATTCAACGGCAGAATATCGCAGAAACACATGTCTGGGCTTCTAGATAGTATCTGTACTGTCAAGTGCGGTGTATCGTGCTATCTATGCATATGCTAGTGACTGCCTGTTGACGTCCTAGTGAATATTTCGCGGTTATCCTGTTGTAGCTGGTGGACTTTGGCCCAAATATTCATACATCAAATTTCGGTGCGTGCCTATAAATCTTATTTCAAACTAATTTACTCCAAATTAGCGGTTGATTTCTGAGGAAACTAGGAAGCAACAATTCTTGAACTGGAGTATCTACCAGAAAAGCACACTAGGAACACCGGAGTGGGGCCATCGATGAGCCGAACGCCTCATAGCTGGTGTGTCAGGTGGCGGCAGAATATCGGTGAAACACGTGTCCGGCCTCTTAGCTAGTAGCTGTGTTGTCAAGTATGGTATATCATGCGACCTATGCATGTAATGGCTCTTTCTTAACTTTGATTCGCTATCATACATGTCGACCGTCTAGATGTCCACATAAGTCAGTCCAACCAGGGGAGTGATGATTAAGCTGGCTTTCAACTCCAACAGAGTGGAGCACCCCTGTAGGCTTGTCGAGTTAATAGTTTTGGAGCAATTGTATTTGGTTTGTCAGCCAGTCCTAACGCTTACCTCAAAACTAATCCAAACTCTTACCTTACTCCTCCCCCCCCCCCCCCGGTAATTTAGCGCAAAGCCAGCTGCATTTCACGAAGATCCCCATTCCCGTGTTTTGGCAGGGGGGGGGGGGGAAATTAAAGTAAAGGACTTCGCAGTTATTTGAAGCCGATTTGACTGTACGGCACTGTAAGGCTATCCCGTGTGAAGGAATTCTGTGTCTGCCGAAACACCTGTTGTCCACGTGAGAGCTTGACAAACGTTCAAATTAGAGAAGTAGATAAAGTTGCTGATTAAGGCCGTTTTAAAATCCGACAGTGCTTGAATATCTTTTTTTTTTCATGTGAGCCGGCTGAACTCCAGTCAATGGGGCTTGTTCCCCGCATAAAACCACACACACGCCATAAATCAACCGTATGCACCTCCCTCAACAGATGGCCAGTCGAACAAACACCAGCACGGCGCTATGAGTGTCCGAGTTTAACAACCCGATTGTATAAATATTCAATAGGAAAGGAGTTTAAGATGTTACCGGTTTCAGGAAGTTATTGCTACGATGCATGACTGGAGAGTGAAAAAAATGAAGTGAAACTCGGGGCGCGTTGGGGCGATTGGCGATTGGCAGTCCTACTGCGGCAGACTGAGAAGATCCCAGACGTAGATCGCCAAGACTAAGCGAGAATGCCTACCCTCCTCTGCAACCGGGTTGAACCAAAGCCCATGGGTTTCACGTGATTAAGTGTAGGGTTCCGATGGTGTGTAGGACCCTCAAGTGGATGGCAACTTTAAAAATATACCCAAAAATTCACTGTGACTGTAAACATCGCTTATTGTTCACCGTTCCCATTGTATAGAATTTCCTTCTTTTCCTGCCCAAAAGCAAACTTGCCAGTGGCACTTTATTCAAAGTCCATCATTTTTCAAAAATCACCTTTGTTTATTTTTTGATTATCGCGCTCACTTTCTTGGCCAAACGACAGCGTACAATAAGACTATCGGCAGGAATTTACCTACTTTCTGTGTCTACTTGCCCTCCGTCCTGTGTGTTCCCCACACTTTAAACCCCCCTCTATCGTCATTCAACGTGTGACAGGGTTCACGGGCTAGCTCAGGTTAGTTGGGGGTCCTACACCCTATCGTTGCCAAATGTAGTACTGGCAAGGCACGGCTGTGTGTGCCCGCTCCCCCTCGAAGCTCCTTTCTGCAAAGTGCTTTTTTTATTTATTTAGGCAAAAACACTGCGTTTACTCCCCTTAAAGGCTTCCGTTACCATCATTACCATTTTGCAGGTATCCTTGTGCGATAGTTCAGGGGGAGGGGGAGTACGCATGTCCGTGTCCGACCGACGGAGTTTGACCGCTCAAGGACTCAGATTGTGCTGTCATAAAGAGCAAAATTTGGTTGGGAAAGAACAACAACAAGCACATTTGCACCGTCGCGAATCCTCTAGCCACTGCCCCCATCTGTTTATTCCTAGGACACTAATTTCCCCCATTTTTCGAGTTCTCATTTCATTGCCTGTCTATTGAGCTTTGTACGTAAAGTTTTGCCAGTCGTAAAGGTGTTCTACTGGATGATACCTGTCGGTCAGTCGTCATATCGGAACATTTCTCGGTAAGGTCTTATTTCGTATCCGCACTTGTTGGGGTTAGGGTTAGGAGTTAGAGGTTATGGGCTAGTGGTCAGGGGTAAGGTTTAGGGGTAGGGCTAGGGGTTGGGGGTTAGGTTTAGGGGCTAGGATTTAGTGTTAGAGATCAGTGTTAGGTGTAAGGATCAGGGTTAGGGGCTAGTGTTAAACCCCCTATTACTACCGGTCCCGTATTACAGGCAGCTGGGGCTTATCTACTTCAGGTGCTGCTACAAAATAGGATCCGACCCATTTCTCTTCATTAAAATATTCATCAGAATAGTTCATATTCTGTAAGCTCCTTCATTCTTCCATGGGAAGGGGATTAGCGTTACTAATCATGAAGTTCACATGTATAGAAGCGAAGAGACGTGTTCACGTGTATACATTTGTACTGAAATGCAGTGTCGTGGTGTGTGGAAACACGAAGCTCAGCTCGTTTAAAGGCCGCTGTAGTTCTTCCATTTATTCAAGACTTCAATCACGCTCTGCAGTTACAACTTTGAGGGGAACAGCAATCTACATTTAATCCATCAACGATCGGGGAGATGTTGAGTTATTGAAATATCCTCTGTTTTACTCTGTTCTGCCCTCTTGCTTTCGAGGGTCCCTAAAAGTCCGGATATCGGGGTTACCAGCTCGCGGGTGATGCCCGAGTTGCCAACCGCGACACGCACTCTGGGGACCTCATTTGGGAGCTCCCACGGATACAGCCCCAAAGTGCGATCGGCGCGCCTAAATCCCCCAATGGGTACTCTGGTCCCAAGTTACCCCCGTCTGCAAAACGACGTCCTCCTAGGTGGACCCCTGCCGGATACTGCAGCTGCCGTCAATGCGGCAATGGTTTCTTCACCGACTGCCTTCTCGGTTGGAGCCAAATTCGGCGCATCGGGTCTGGTGTCAACCCGAGAACCAGCAGAGATGGACTATGGCGCTGGCTCCGTTGGTTTGGCACTCAAACTGGAGCCAGACGTCCACGATCAGCTGCAAAGTTACTCCGGCCGAAGCGGTTTTATGATAAAGCCCACAAGCAGTCTTAGTCGGCAGATTCCTAGTGGTGAAAAGGAGAGTTTCTGTAGGTCACCCCTCAATGCCCTCCTAACTGAATGGCCTTTGACTTGCAGTAGATGGGATGTCTTGGAAAAGCTTCCTCTATTTTTACGAATTTAGCTAAGAAACCCAACAGTTTAAAGAATAACTCTGTGATTTGGAGACCATGGGAGATGTCGCAGACGACTCCTCGGGGACCCTCATCCTCAACTTCCACCTCCGTTTCCTCCTCCTCCGCCTGCTCCACCTCAGCCATTTGCGGGTCCCGGCTTGGGCAGAAAACGATTCCGGGAGTCACACCCCTGTCGACGACCTGTGACTGGCGCGGGTCCGGTACGTCGGAGGGATCCAAACTCTGTCTGGTTGACTCCATTTTCCAGTCACAGAGGCCGGCTGCGAGGCCGCTATCCACTTTCGATTCGACGCTGCATGAACCCAGGTGGGTTCCATTCCAGTAGTCCAAAACCAATTCTAAGACGTTTCCACCATGCCTGCCTTACTTTAAAATCCGACTTTGGCGTACGTGGTCTAGACGGAATTTATAGGGAACAGGTCACTATTACATGAGATGAACCGTGTTTACAGTACAATCAAGACTGCCAACCGTCCCATCGACTGCACTTTTCCGCTCATCTGGGACCTGAGAATCGCGGTCCTGGAAAAAGCCAGTCCAGCTACACTAGATGGGCTAACTCATGAAATGTCAGCTGAAATTTCGAAATGCCTTTTCGTTTCGAAAAGATTGATTAAGTTGGGTTGTAAAACTAGTCAGCTTGCAACGTAATTCTATCATATTTCAGCTACCTCAGGATGCCAGCTTTCGAACGAACTTCCTTCCGGCTGCATGCAAAAACTACACTCTGTACAAAATGACTACTTATGTGTCCTTAATTTTTCTCATTGATTTTCGATGCCCTTAAAAATCCAATCATATTTCATGGAAATCATGCATAAAAAATATCCATTTTTCCACTCATTCGGTAGGATATTACGTCTTCTTCCATTTTTATACTCAAAGGAGGGACATAATTCGGTTTTAAAAAATTTCTAATTGTGAAACTTTTAAATACCGTGAAATGGCCGTTCATAAATCGCCATGTCTCTGCATTTGCCAATGTGTCCTGTACAGTTAACAATATGGATCAAATCCACTGCTAAATTGCATGAACCCTATATGGTTTCCCTTTATTACCGTAGAGAAATGTGTGGCTTTCAGTACGCGGAACATATACGGATTGTAGTTTGGAAACCCTGAATCCAAGTGTAACGGTAGAGTGGGTTCAAAATTATTCGGGAATTAGAAAAGTTTTTTAAAACCGAATTATGTGCCTCCTTCGATTATAAAATTGAAAAAAAGACGTAATGTCCTACCGAATGAGCGAAAGAATGAATATTTTTATGCACGATTTCCACGAAATATGATTGGATTTTTAAGGGCATCGAAAATCAATGAGAAAAATTCATGGCACATAAGTAGTCATTTTTTACAGAGTGTAGTTTTTGCATGCAGCCGGAAGGAAGTTCGTTCGAAAGCTGGCATCCTGAGGTAACTGAAATATTATAAGAATTACGTTGCATTATGATTAATTTTACAACCCTACTTAGTTAATCTTTTCGAAACGAAAACGTATTTCGGAATTTCGGTTGATATTTCATGAGTTAGCCCACCTAGTGTATCTCCGCTTCGCGACCACGTCGATTGGCAGATGTATGTCGGCCCGTGATCCGCAGTCTACTAATCCACATGCGGCAAACAGCATTCAGAGCTGGAGTCGATCGCAGCTTGAAGGGGGACCTCACGCTTGCAGCGCGTGAGGCATGGGCGCTGTCCGTCTCTCGCTCTTTCCTTTCGTCTGCGCACCTGTCTGTCATCCGCTCTTAAAGCCTAATCTGTCGATGCGCCCGGAGCACAGTCACCGCCCAGTGCCGCGATGCCTTTCTCATGCGCTTTGCACAGTTCATGCTCCATGCCAGAAATGTATAACCAATGACAATTTTGTTCGGAAAAGTCAAGTTGGCAAACACGTGTTTTCGGTACCTCTTCGTCAGGCAAAATTAACAAAAGTAACAGTGTTTATAGGTGTCTCAGGGGCTATTAAATCATTAACACTCATCTTCCCCTCGCCGACCGTATGACGGGTTGGTGGGTTTTGGTCCTTAGAGCTAGGGGAGGGGGTAAGAGAGTCTTTGAGTGCTGTTCTTGGATTGAGTACACGGAGTACCCATCACTGTAATTAGGGGGTTTGAGGCGGCATCGTCATCACTTGGGGTTGGCGTTGGCCACGGCAGAGAGAGCGCTTGTGTCAGGGTTTTCTGACAGCATAACACCGGATTCGCTAGCCGTATAGCCACTGCCTCGGCCGTTGCTAGTAAACGTTGGCGTAGGCCTTTAGAGAGGCTTGTTGGTGTCCGACAGACAACCTGAAATGCTTTCTTGGCATCGACTCGGCGATCCGTATCGATTAAATGTGCGAGAATAGAACTAGAAATAGATTTTGCTTTTTGGTCATCGTGGTCTTCTTAAAGTGCCACTGTTTTAGGACATCTGCCAGGTCAGGCTTGGGTGAGCGCGGCCTCCCGATCGTATAAATGACCTATCAGCTAGTCTGGCCATATGAGCCAGCCATGGAAGTTGGACAACACAAGACGCTAGACTGCACGTAGAGAAGGAAAGACGGCGATTATTATACTGCGCTCCTGATAGCGGACGTCCGAAGATTGCATCGGCTGATCTCAAATACTTCTGACGGCGTTTAGTTTTCACTTTTTCCCGCCTCTTGAAGACCAGTTGATTATCTCTCAACAGTATGGAAGCTGCCGCCTCAGACACTTTATGACTAGCCTCTCAAACGCCAACCAATAAGGCTTAGTTCCGCAATCGACTTACTTGAAGTGTCAAATGGGCACTGACCTCCTGGAAAACAACTAGTCCTGATATTTTATGGCAACATTTTGTGCTGTTTATCTTCTTGCACTGCCTAATAATGTTATTCGTTTTTGCCTAAGTGGAGAAGAAGATGAATGAAACGATATTATTTTTAAAGTTCAGGTATGTATCGCCTTGAAGGGGGATGGTAGACCATTATCCACGTCCGATACTTCCCTATCTATGTACGGGGAGAGCATTTTGGGCAGTTAGTGTGCTGTGTGTGAGAGCTAGATGAAGAGATTGTTGTCTGGTAGGATCGTCCACATTCTGATTTTAAAAAAAATCGCAAAAAGGGGCGCGTGTCGAAATTAGCACCAGTCCTTGGTTGTCTCAGTCTTAGCTACGTACTTTTGTCTCTCTTAAGCACTTTGGATGTTAGCAACTGAACCGAATAAGTCGCGTTCTCAGGGCACCGATAGGAGGGCTGGCTCCGTTTTTCACTGTTTCGCTACCGAATACGGCAATATCATAGTGGTTTGTTGAAGAAGGCGTGATCGGATCTTATTTCAGTTGACAAGCTCCAGCTTAACCTTTAACCCTAACCCTAGCTTCTAAGCCTAACTCATAACCCCAACCGCTAACCTTAACCCCTAACCCTTATCCCAACCCTTTACCTTAATCCCTAATCCTAAACTCTGACAGGCACGGCTATGAAAAAGGATTTCGCCGAGGACATAGTTCTATGTGGCTAAATGACTGGTGAGAATGACCAAATTTCCAAAAAGAGTCATTCTCTCACTGGGAAGCACATGGCGTGCGTTTCGCCCACGTGTTGCGCAGCCTCGCCATTGGCTAGGACCGCAGTGCGTCCTTGGAACCTGGTTGGTTCGCGCCCACGAGGAGTTGCTCAACTATCCTAGTCCTTTTGGACGAAATTCTAGCCAACCTCAACTGGATGCTATAAATACATGTGGTTTTCTAATGGAAATGACTTGCAGCTAACAATAGTTTTACCTCGTAGCTGATCGTCCTTCTCGCTGTCTTAACAGTGGTTTGGGGCAATAGTCGAGCACGCATACGATTCATACAGTGAGTGACCGATCTCATGAAATGTTGGCTGAAATTCTGAAATGCGTTTTCGATTAAGAAGGATTACTTGGTCGCGGTTGTAATACTGATTATCTTGCGGAATAAGTTTATAACCTTTCGGAGTCGGCAAGATGTCAGCTTTTGAATGCACTGCTTTTCAATCTCCTGTAGAAACCGTACTCAGTAAAAATGACTACTTAAGTAGCGTGCATTTTTCCCATTGATTTTCGATGCCCTTAAAAATCCAATCATATTTCATGGAAATCATGCATAAAAAATATCCATTTTTCCACTCATTCGGTAGGATATTACGTCTTCTTCCATTTTTATACTCAAAGGAGGGACATAATTCGGTTTTAAAAAATTTCTAATTGTGAAACTTTTAAATACCGTGAAATAGCCGTTCATAAATCGCCATGTCTCTGCATTTGCCAATGTGTCCTGTAAAGTTAACAATATGGATCAAATCCACTGCTAAATTGCATGAACCCTATATGGTTTCCCTTTATTACCGTAGAGAAATGTGTGGCTTTCAGTACGCGGAAAATATACGGATTGTAGTTTGGAAACCCTGAATCCAAGTGTAACGGTAGAGTGGGTTCAAAATTATTCGGGAATTAGAAAAAAATGACTACTTAAGTAGCGTGCATTTTTCCCATTGATTTTCGATGCCCTTAAAAATCCAATCATATTTCATGGA
>CACRXP010000009.1:1921943-1935054 GCA_902702965.1 Spirometra erinaceieuropaei
TATAAATGACCTATCAGCTAGTCTGGCCATATGAGCCAGCCATGGAAGTTGGACAACACAAGACGCTAGACTGCACGTAGAGAAGGAAAGACGGCGATTATTATACTGCGCTCCTGATAGCGGACGTCCGAAGATTGCATCGTCTGACCTCAAATACTTCTGACGACGTTTAGTATTCACTTTTTCCTGCCTCTCTAAGACCTGTTAATTACCTCTCGACAGTACGGAAGCTGCCGCCTCAGACACTTTATGACCAGCTTCTCAAACGTCAACCAATAAGGCTTAGTTGCGCAATCGACTTACATGAAGGGTCAAATAGGCGCTGACCTCCTGGAAAGCAACCTGTCCTGATATTTTATGGCAGCGTTTTGTGATGTTTATCTTCTTGCACTGCCTAGTAATGTTGTACATATTTGCCTAAGTGGAGAAGATTAATGGAACGACGTTTTTTAAAGCTCAGGTCTGCATTGCCCTGAAGGGGGATGATAGACAAGTATCCACGTCCGATACTTCCCTCCCTATGTACGGGGAGGGCATTTTTGGCAGTTAGTGTGCTGTGGGTGTGAGCTAGATGTGGAGGTTGTTGTCTGGTGGGACCATCCACATTCTGATTAAAAACTCACAAAAAGGGATGCGTGTCGAAATTAGCATCAGTCTTTGGTTGCCTCAGTCTTAGATACGAACTTTTGCCTCTCTTAAGCACTTTGGATGTCAGCAACTGAACCGAATAAATCACGTTCTCAGGGCTCCGATAGGAGGGCTGGTTACGTTTTCCACTGTTTCGCTACCGAATACGGCAGTAGCGTAGTGATTAATCGAAGAAGGCATGTTCGGATCTAATTTCGTAGCCTTACCTTCAGTAGACAAGCCCCAGCTTAACCTTTAACCCTAACTCTAAGCTCAAAGCCTAACCCTAACCCCAACCGCTAACCTTAACCCCAAACCCTAACCCCTAATCCCAACCCCATATCTTAATCCCTAACCCTAAACTCTGACAGGTACGGCTACGAAAAAGGATTTTGCCGAGGGCATTGTTTGCTGTGGCTGAATCACAGGTGAGAATGTCCGAATTCCCAGAAAGAGTCAGTCGACCTCATTGAAAAGCACATGGCGTGTGTTTCGCCCACGTGTTGCGCGGCGTCGCTATTGGCTAGGACCGCAGTGCGTCCTTGGAACCTGGTTGGTTCGTGCCCACGAGAAGTTGCTGGACTATCCTAGTCCTTTTGGACGGAATTCCAGCCAACCTCAGCCGCATGCTATAAATACACGTAGTTTTCTAATGGAAATGACTTGCAGCTAACAATAGATTCACCTCGTAGCTGATCGTCCTTCTCGCTGTCTTGACGGTGGTTTGGGGTAATATTCGGGCACGCATACGATTCATGTTATTGCGGAGTACCAGAACGGGTCATCGTAATAACATAGGAAGACGATGACCGGCAAGGCAGTCTACAGTTTGGTTGACCATTTATCTACATGATCAACCATCACTGCTTAGCTGGCGTCCGGCCACAGAAAATGGGCATCCATCACCACAACGGCCAGCATTACATAGTCCCTGAGCACACATCATGCCAAAGCCAAGCCTAGCATGAATTCACTCACATTCATGCCTGATCTCAGAGGCCGAATTTCGGGCAGCACTACAGGTAGCAGTGGCTACTGGGGAGTTCCGGGCCTGTGCCAACGGTGTTAGATCATCCCTGTGTGATTATATGTTATCGGTGAACCTTACAGGTTATTGACAGCATGATCATGGGTCTCGCGTAGTGCCTGTGTTGTATCATGTGAATCCGGTATGTCTGTGATTGGCCACACAACAGTTCGACCGTCGTTTCCGATGATGTCCACCGTATGCTCCACAGCGTGCTGAGAGCAGCCACGGTGACTTGCGAGTGAGTTAGTCTATAGTCATAGTAGACTTGCGCAGCATCTACCACACTCCCTCCCCCCCACCTGGGCCCCGTGTCAAGACAGGGTCAAAAAGGCCGGAGGTGGAGGAGGGCGCAGGTGGATGGCACGGTCGAACCCGCACCTTGGCGCTCCATTCCACACCAGTTGGTCCACGCAGCAAATGACCAGGTTTTTGACCAACAACAATGTGGGGGGGGTGGGTGGCAGGGGTTCCAGTGTGCGCGACGTACGCGGGCAACTGTGTCGCGATTGGATACACTCAGGTGTGTTCACTTGCAGTGACCGAGCGCCGTCAACCCGGACACAAAGTCAGCGCGTTCGGTGATGTTCGTAGGACAAGAAGACGACCTTGACGCTGTAGGACGTTGATCAAAGATAACGGCAGGGCAGTGGTGGCGATGGACCGCATGGGTTCTCGCGTGGTTACCTGAAGTTGCCAAGGTGGTCCTGTTCAGTTAAGCATACTTGCAGCTCTGCCAAACGCTTAGTCTTTTAACCTTATCGCTTTACCTCAATCTCACTTGTATGCATTGTTGTTTTGCGACCTCCACCAATACTACATTCGTGCAGTCTCGGATCCAGGAAAAAGGCGGTTTTGTTCCTAGAAAGCAACAGGTTCCGATAAAAAATTCATTCTAAGTAGCCCCTGCTTAATTCTTGACAAAAACCTGACTGCAGCCATTGCTATCTCGGCGATGGCATGCTCAGCCCATGGGACCAAGGACGGAGCTTTAGAGTGGCATATCTGCCGAGCGAAAGCAAGCCTATCGCTAAGAACCACCCAACCGCTACTACAGCTTCAAAACTGACAGCGACTTGAAGTGAGATGAACGAACCAAAAATGAGCTGTAAATGAACAAATCTCACTTCAAAACGTTTGAACATTGGGCCAAGTGATTTGGGTTTTTTTCGCCAACTCTCCGCTACTTGACAATTTTTTGAGCCTTTGCGCGCAAGACATAGATCAGTACTTTATTCCTCTCCCCAACTGCTGATGAATATCGTCAAGAAATTCCGGCAGAAAAGAGAAGCGTTTTTGACTACTAATTATACTTGTTAGCTCAAGTTGTTCAGTGCCAAACGAGTAACTCTTATCTAGTTAAGGAACGCGTACTTAAAAGTTTCTGTTTGTGGAACTATACCCTCTGATCCACATCCCGTTTCAGTCAAAATCTTCTCACGCAGAGCGGTGTAGACAATTTGAAAGCTCTCAGTCCAACAAACGGTGTCTACGATGATTCCTTTGAACGTATCTCCTTTGGTTCCGGCAGCGACCAGCAGTTCTCATTTCCTCGAATATGGGACCTTTGTCGGATGGCCGGATTGGATATAGGACAGACTCGAGGTAAGGGAGGCTCAGCTGATGTTACTGCTTTTGAATATTTTGCTTGCCTCTGTAACGAGCCACATGGGAAATGCGCTGGACCAAAATGATGACATGGTACGCTGCACACAGGCCGCGCATCCCATCTCATGTGGATGGGGACTTGGTTCGAAAATGTTCTTTAAAACGCATACTACTTACGATGATGAAGTACCTGTTTATGTTGATTTTTTAGCATCCACTGACTGCTTCTTGATACGGTACGCGTCTATCGGGCTGCACACAGTCTGCGCATCCCATAACGAATGTCACATGTGGGGGTGCTCTGGTACACCTGGACGCAGGCCTCACGACGCGCCGGTCACTTGCGTTCAGAATCCGACTCAGACAGTGGACTGGTGCAGTAGAGAAGGAGTGCTGAGTGGGTTTGAAACTGCTGAACCCGTTTTGGTGGTACTTCAGCACAGTTTTCATCATAAACAATCTCACGCGATCCGAAACCATCACGATAAGTTCGAAGCATTGTTTGGAAGGTTGCCAACTGAAGGAACTGCAATGGCTCCTTCTTACTTCCTTCTTATGGTTTCTGTGGCGCTCACACTTAGTTGGAATCCGAACCGTCTCCCTTCGTTTCTGTCAAAAATCTCAACGTGCGTGAATCAGACGTTTGTGACACGCGCGAACGAATTGTTCAACATCATCAGCAACTGCGCCCGACCGCCCCCCCCTTCCGCTCGTCCATCCGCTGTCTTGCCATCGGGTCCATATAGGTAAGGGAGGAGAGGAAGAGAGGGTGGTAGATTGTCTGTTATTACCGACAAAGACAAGGGAGACTGGAATGGCCATTTCTAGCTTATTAGTCGTCGTCAGCCAGTCATACCCAACCCCGAAGTGTGGAACACCCGAAGCTCGAACTCGCGACCAGTTAGTTAGAAGTCCACGCCTCTAACCACTGGGCCACGAGCCCGTTGCCCTGTCGGTTTCGATCGGAAACATACAATGGTAGGGGGTCGGTAGTCTGTTACCATTTCAAACTAATTCACGCTCAAGCCACCTACCTGCGCCCACTACGCTGTAGGCACACAATGGACATTGTCGTTCGTGACGATCGAACTGACGGCTATTTTTGGTTGCATCCTCTTTACTTCCAAAAGCAGCCTTAGGATCCAACCAGTTAGCATCCCCGGTAACCGTTTGGTTTTCCCACCGATGAAATCGGAAGATAAAGGCTTTCATGGCTTCTCGGCACGCTTGAATTTGTTTTGTTCGGATATGGTAGACTGCCGGACGTTGACTCCCTGAGTATGTCATGTGAGAATCACGGCAATGGGGCGTCTGTAAGTCATAATTCGCAGGGACGCCGTTGAGGAAGCAGTGGCTATCATGGTTAGGCACGGATTCCACATCTGGTTGACAGTTCACCCAAGAGATGGCCCGTGTAGCTTTGGAGCGCCTCAGATCGGACCTTATTGGCCAATGTATGAATGCAAGGTATAAACGACCTTGAAAACTGTTCGATTTGCAGTACACCTATGCGGTTGCTTGCTCGCCGGGGAATGTGGATTGGTTCTCCATCAGTGATGCGCAAAATAGGGACGTTCGCAGCCATATGGGAAGTTATTCTAATGAGAGGAGATAGAAATCTGTCTCAAAAGTCCTTTAAACGTATACTACCTATAGTGCTTAAGTAGCAGCGTATGTTTGTTGTCTATTGAAGGCTGTTCGTTTGTCGCAGGCAATGATGTAAACAGTATCCCTTCCAACGTTCTTCATGTATCGGTACCCTTTTCTTTGAAATTTTTGAAACCGACAGGGAGTTCAAAGGCGCCTGCAGAGTGCAAGGTACTCCAAAGCAGCCGTTCTGGTTCGCTCATTTGACAGTTGTGCGCCTCAGTTGTTGGCCCATATAATTGGATTTCTCGTCGCATGTCCATAAGTCGCAGTCTGCTGGCCGACACCGTGAGGATTCCCAAACCAGAAGTCAGGAAAGGCCGAGTTGTTGGACAAGCCTTACTGTGACTAGTGAGCGTACCCACAGCTCAGCGAGGAGCGACGGAAAATTTTCTCGTCTTCTGTGTCAAGTTGTTAAGACTGGTAACCCCGACCCGAAGTGCACGCCTGCACCTGAGTTTATCGCGTCTACGACCAATCGTTGAAGACAAAAACATTGATCAGCGTCATTGTATCGGCGAGCCGAAGAGTGAGTCTCGCGCGCGCGCAAGCAGGGGTTGCCAGCCGTGTTACGCGAACGAAAAGCGCCTGATGGCCGCAAGAGTGGGTTGGGCATAACCGCGTCAGTAGTGGAGGAATTCCCGTGTGTGGCAAACATTGTACCGCGGCTCCAAGTCCCACTTACCCCTGCGCCTAGTCGATCGCACAGGCCGCTGAAAGAGGGGAGAGAGTGAGATTCGTCCGATTCGGACCCAGTGTTTTAGCCCTCATTTATAAATAATCTTTTAACATTATTACGACCAGTTAACCGTCGTGGCTTTGAAGTTTGCCAGCTGATGGCTTAACTCAGTCTGCAGGTGAAGCTGCTACTACCCCCCCCCCCTTGGCGT
The DNA here is from genome assembly GCA_902702965.1 of Spirometra erinaceieuropaei. Taxonomy (NCBI): domain Eukaryota; kingdom Metazoa; phylum Platyhelminthes; class Cestoda; order Diphyllobothriidea; family Diphyllobothriidae; genus Spirometra; species Spirometra erinaceieuropaei. Next base: position 1,927,743 of record CACRXP010000009.1, read on the forward strand.
TCATTTTGTGGTAACGGCCATTTTCGAGCCGAGACCACTTGGAGAGGCCTGCCACGTCTGCAGTTAGGGATCACTTCGCGTGTCACACCCTTGGACAGACTTCTTACCTTTGGCACCTACTGTGGGATGATATGAGCTGGTGAATGCTACGAAAGGTCAATTCTTTATAAATGGTTGCACGCACAAGTAATCGCTGGGCTCACTTCGTCGCTTGCAACGGTCAGGCTATCAGTGAAAGACTGTTCAGTGAGCATTCCGAGTAGAATTTTCTAACTTTCGGTCAGTTGAACAGTTGGTCGACCCTAACCTTCCTTGACTGGAAAACGCCCTGCTGGAGGGGAGTATAGGAACCATCTTACTCCCTAGTTTGACATATTTCTGGCTTTATGTCTAATCACAGTCGGCCATACTCGTCTATCACACTGCTCAAATCAAACCACACCAAAATTTCACGTTTCGATTCTTCGTCTGTCTGAATTCCCCTTTTTTATCCACTTTTTCTGGCCTATTGCTTGCAGCCCCGGTAGTTGATTGAACAATCATGCATTCTGTCAAAATATTGGCCAAGAACAACAATAATAATGAAAGAAGTTGGTGGTGGTGGTGGTGGTGCTGGTGGTGATGGCGGTAGTAGTAGTAGTAGTAGTAGTAATAGTAATAGTAGTATTATTATTATTATTATTATTAGTAGTAGTAGTAGTAGTAGTAGTAGTAGTAGTAGTAGTAGTAGTAGTGCTGGTGGTGATGGTGGTAGTAGTCGTAGTAGTAGTAGTGGTTGTGGCGATGGTGTTGATGGTAGTAGTAGTAGTAGTAGTAGTAGTAGTAGTAGTAGTAGTAATGTGCGTTCCTGAGGAGTGGCTGCCCTACGGCAGCTAATCCATGAACAAGCCCCACCTACGTCGACGTTCTGGCCCGACTCCAATAGAACGGAGAGAATTTGGGCGTCAGCCTGATGAGCATTGTATTCTACACGCTACGGGTCGGAATGTTCTGGAACACTCAGGATTCCAAGTAAATGAGGCAAGTTCTGATAAGATGTAAACTATGCTTCGCGGGCTGAAAATAAAGTGGCTGTTCCTGGAGCTCGCTGCCTTCTCTTCCAACACGCCAATCGGGATAAAACAATCAGTTGCAAAAAAGATGAAAGCGCGATCGCTGGAACAGCACGTGTATTCGTCTGAGCTTTTGGTCTCGTAAGGCAGGCTATCGTCAGAGACTGTGAGAATGCGGTGTTAAATGAGCAGTTTTTGCAGTCAAACAAAGAAGGGAGGAATAGGAGTGCAGGGGATGGGGCTCGCGGTGGCGTGACTGCGTGCATCCTTGGCTGGGAATTGAATCTCGCCTCTTGACCGCGGGAGCGCAGCGCGTGATAGCAGGAGGGTATATCAACGTTTCTGTTGATGGAGTTGCTGTCAGACACCCAGGCCTCTAGCAGTTCTTGCCCTCTCCTATTGCTGGCCCTCGCCATCATCCGCGTGCTCGCGAAGTCGGATTCGTGGCCTTCCTCCAGGGTGTGAGTAGCGACCTGATACAGCGGGTCGCCTCTCCGGACTGCCGGTTTATGCTGCGTTATTCGCGAACTAAACCGTCATCCAGTCTGTCCCGTTTACTGGCGAGGGCAGTCCCTCCATGGGATCTGATAAGCGACACCTGATTGTTCTCCTGCGTCCAGTTGGTCCTTCACTCGCATGATTTTGTTGCGCATGGTCGCTGTCGGACGGTGAGTGATACCCACGCCGAGTTCTCCAGCGATGTGTTCCGTCGCTTTGGACACATTCTTTATATATGCTAGAGGGTGCCAGAGTGTTGACCAACGTGACACGCCAGCTGGGATTTCTGGTCGATTAAGTGCATTTTACGCTTTGACAATGGAGAACCGACCAAGCTCTTCAAAACGTCAACATCCAAATAAGCCCGTTCCGGTGAGCCCCTCTTTTTCTTCGAAGGACTTATATTACGCTTACGTACGGCAACGGAAATGAGCGCGTTAATTAAAAAAACGGACAAAAAGCAAAATTTCGAAAAGTAACGGAATTTGAGTAATGCTTTGAGATCAGTGGACGTAATTGTTGTTGGCAGTGTAATGTCTGCAACGGCCTGCGAATGGGTGCCAGGATAAAACTCCCTATGACATGATCCGCAGCCTACCGAAAGTTGAGATCTTTCGCTCTACCGTTGCTGTTACGTTTCTTAATGCACATGAAGTTTCTTTGCATATTCAAGGACTATCAGATAATTGCAGTGTTTTCCTTACTTTAAGGCCCCAACCCCTATTCCCTGGATCTGTCCTCCGGCAACGCAGATCAAGGGGTCAGTCTCAAGACCGAACGAGAACGGCAGGAGATTGCCCAATTTGTGCAGCTCTACGAGAAACACTGCGTAGAAGTCTACGCAGCCATTATAACACCGCAGCTTGAGAAATTACGCAACATTTGGCAACAATTTTGGCGTCCAGTTGAAACCTCGAGTACCCAACAAGAACTGGTACTTTGCCTAGCAGTCTTCCATTATCCAATGCCTATATTTTTTAGTTTTATTGTCTATGAATGCTTCGCAGGGGTAGTAGAGTTTAAATGCATTCTCATCTGGCAGCAAAGTTTAGAGACTGGTGGAAATTCACCAATGCCCGATGAGCATACCGTAGACAGAGACGGCTGCCGCAGTCAGGTGCCCCTGTGAGAAGGTCCCCAGGTTAACTACCAATTGGTGGTTTTGTTGAGGATATCCACTGCTACCATCTTCGCTGAAGATAGCCGGCAGTATTTTTGCACCAAAACAGACAATATCTGCGTGAACTTGGGTTGAGCCAGGCAGTTTCCTTGGGCATCTAAGCGCAAGCAGACAGCTGATCGTAAAACCTATCGATATGGGCATGAGACTTCAAATGTTCCTTCCTAACTTCTTGACCGTCGTCAGCCGACCGTGTGTTCTCCATTCCGGACCTACCAGATTCAGACATTGCTTACTTGATGAAGGGGGCACGATAGGTGGGACAAGGGTATTATTAGCCTGACGTTTCGGATTCCTGCTCGAACCCATCATCAGAGACAAAAGAGACCCGCTGCCACGGCTAGAAACGTCTGGAGTCGGTTATCGGATCCAGTGCAGTTGCGGACAACGCAATTACGTCGGAGAAACCGGAAGACAGCTCTGGACGCGAATAGCCGAACACGCTGCAGCGGTGCGGAGGAATGACGCCAGCTCTTAAGTTGCGGCTCATTCGACGAGGCTGAAATTCCCGTTAGAGGTGATAACCGCGTGAGCCGGGAGCTGCCTGCGTCATGATTTACGGGCCCCTAGTCCATTAACAAGTGCAATGATCTTTCCCTTCCATACTCGGTGCTGAGACTTCACCTAGGCGGGGTAATTAGCCACACGGGGAGCGCACAGGTGAACACTTTTCCCAACTCCAGGACCGGTGGATCAGATGATTGAGCACTCATCACACCAACGCCCAACGCACGTGATGAGATTGCAGCTATTAACGACGCAAATGTTGGCCATCAAACAGTCGTCCCACCACGTGCAAAGATCTCTGATGAAGGGGGAGCCGTGAGCATTCATAGGTATGCGGTAGCATGGCGACTGCATCCTATAAGTACTGCAGCTCCTTGTGCATGAACCACCCGTATCTACTGTTGTCTCTGATGATGGGTTCGAGCAGGAATCCGAAACGTCAGGCTAATTAAGCTCTTTTCCCAGCGATCGTGTCTCCTTCTTCAAGACTGCTTCCTGGGACTCGTCTATTCGCATTGCTTACTTGATTCGTCTATTGTTAGTGTTCGTTTTGGGGATTTTAGAGTCCCTGATATCACGGACTCTTGCGTCCCAGCCTCCACAAATGTAGACAAACAAAATGCACTTCTGACCAAGAACAAAACCTCATTCTGCATAAACATTCGCGAGAATACCTGGACAGTTGTTGACTGATTGTTACCTCTTTGGTGCTTTCGTACCCCGTTAACGTAACCTGCTTGCCAGGGTACTCGGAATGTCGGGTTGATCGACAACACATGTCGCTTGGTCATCAAGCGCGCAGGAGGGTATGTAGGACGATCTGGTGCTTATAATTCGACACAGGCAATGATGATAAGGGGCAGATAAATGATGATAATGCTAGATAAATTGGGTAAAGAAGTCCCAGAATCGAAAACATGAAAGAGTCTATGTAGTAGAGTGAGCGATTGTATAATTAAATTATAATTATGATACTACTGTGTTAACGTAACCCTATCTTGTTTCTGGCAGGGATCACTTGATGGCACCTGCACAAACCGGCTTTCGAACGCCCAGCTACTCATGTTAACCACACAGAAACCGCTGTGTCAGTTCATTGAGTTGGCTGATAGGGCGCTGTATCAGACGCTCCTGGAAATAATTGTCGCTGATAGTCTGAAGTCGATGTCGCCACTGCTTCTACACACTGTCCGCCTCATGGTAAAGAGGATCCAGGTAATGACGTCTACTGACAAATAACGAGTAGCAATTACTTTTTATCTCAAACCTCATGCCGAAAACGTAGTGGAGACCTCCACAGGAAGTAGATCAAGGTCATAAGAATTTATGCAACAGGGCTTTTCGGCACTGACCAAACCACCTTGGTGCCTTCCCTCTTCTTTTCAGCACTTTCTGCGCTCTGCCTTACGACAACTCAGTCCCACGCTGATCAACTGCAAACTGACCGCAATAAGTGGTTTTATAAAGGGTCTACGCCGCGCAATCGGTCTTGCGCATCTCAGCAGAGCGGTTGTTCACGTCCTCGAGACACCGGAGAGGTTGGAACAAATGAAGATGGATGTTTCAAAGTTGGATCTAGACAGTATAGAGGTGTGTGCTTCAGATATCCTTTGCTATAAATGCCCTGCCCTACAGAGTCATTGGACTAGCGTCCTTAAAAGCCGAGTTCTAAACTCCTCGTCCTGGAATGCATTTTCTCGAATCCCATATTTCATTTTAATTAATTTATCGATGAGGGCTGTCTGCGGAACTCAATAAATTTTTGTCATTAAGACGATTCGAGGGACAGAAAGGACTGATTGTAGTTTCTCTGTTGTAATTCGACTTACGGATCAGTGTTCGCCTTAGTGGATGTTCTGTATTTCTTAGGTAGGTACTGAGTCTTCCATTTGCAAGCTCGGTTCTCTGTATCCAAAGTTTGCAAATTTTCTTCTTGTATTGTTTTGCGGATTGCGATACTGTTTAACCATGTAAGAAGCGCATACGTTCAACTTTAAGATATGTTATTCTCAGGTTTTGGACTAGGAAGGGGACAACAGAGACATCGGGATCATAGAAGTTTTTGGCAGATTGCAACAATTCATTTGGCCCAGTTGGGAAAAGGTTCGGCGACCTCGGCGGGGTTCGAACAGACGACAGCAAGGGCAAGGCTTGAATACAGCCAACTTTCCACCCATATGAGGCCCCATCGGGAGCTGCGAATTTAATCATATTTGGAGCAATGTACCTGCCTAGATAACTGAAACGCATGGAATCCATCAGTTTGGATACAGTAAGCTGATCGTCCAAGCAGAATTTCCCAGGCAATCAATTCAGAATCCACCAGATGACTACCAGGCTCGCCTAATTATTAGGTATTTTGATAGATTTTAGTAATTCCTTTGACTCAAATCTGAAGCATCCGGTTTGACTCTCGCCGAGGCCGCGGAGTTTTTCATAATCGGATCAAATTGAATATTGGGATCAGTTGGCAAAACATTGGTGGCAGTGCATTATTTGCCTGGAACATTTCAACTCCATTCTCCGGACTACTAGGATTATAATTATATTGGAGGCGGATCGAAAAGCCGGCGGTGTTCATACACAGGAAATGACATTGGTTCTACTCAGTATCTTCGCCGTTTTCGTCTTTGAGCCTTTTAGGCTGACTTGATCCGAATCCTTCGGAGTCATCAGTTGTCGAATTAAAGTAAATTAAAGCCCGTCTACCGCGTGACCCGTTTTAAGGGCAAGACATTAAAGACAGAACAATGTTAGGATGTGTCCCAGCAAACCTTCCCAGATTTCCCAGATTTCGTCCCTTAGTGTCCTTCGGCTAGGAAAAGTTGTAGTGTGTGCCTTTATCATCTATACTTCAAGTCTGACCACCACGCAATCAATAATTTAGAAACCTCATCGAAAAAGACAAGGGACCTATGACAGACTGTCATTAAATCCCATGCGCCCTCCCTGAAGTTCGGAAATCACTGGCTCGATGACCGGGTGTACGTCACGAGGTAAGAGTCTTTATGTCATCAAGAACGGAAGATCCACAGCAAATAAATCCGAAATGTTAGTTGCAGTGTACGCAGACTATGACGGCAAGACTTTGAAATCAGTAAAATATTTCACTAAGAGGAAGCAGTAAGTCTGAGCTCTATTTTGAATACAGTGAAGGTATTCTAAATACTTACACCATCTTTTTCAATTAATGAACTCCGGTAGATAAAATTGGCAGTGTCTTTTAGGAACAATATAGTCGTCTGAGTACTTTTACTGCTAAGGCAACAGAATAGGTATTCGGCCGGTAGGACAGTTGATGTTGCTCTATATTCCAGGGTGTAACTGTTCTCGAGTCCCAACCTTAACCGTTACCCTAAACCTAATCCCAGCTACCCTGGAATTTAGCGCAAAACACCTCTAGGGGGGTGGGATACCTGTTCTCGTGTATTACTCTTTCACCTGGATAGAGATGTAGGTTAAGAACTTCTCTCTTCCAACTCCCTACCGACACTTATCCGAACAGCAGGATGCTACCGCAACTTCCAGGGATCTCAGAACTACTTTTAAGCTGACATTTTTTACTTCAAAACGAGGAGACTAGTCACTGTTTTCCTCAAGCTACCGTGTATTCACGGTCCCCTCTCCCACGTTGTCAGGTTAAACGCTCAGTTCCCGAAAAATCGCACTTCCTACCCTCGGTCCTTTGAGGTCATGACGATATCGCGGGCGTGAAGTTTACTGCGGGCTTGATTGGCGGATTAAACACGGCCACTCCGATCTAGAGCTGTCACAGGGTCGATGAGTTTATCGATTTATCTTCACTTCTGTCGCAGTCTGCGCGGGCTTTAGGTCGCAGCTCCAGTACTCTGCCTTGTAATCAGGCCACATCAGCCAACGCCACTCCCACGCGACTTGCTTTGACTCTAGTCAGCCGACCCGGATTCAGCCCTAGCGGACTGACGACGGTAAATAAGGCGAAAATTAACATCTTCCTCTCTCTTTTTCACCCTTTCAGCTGACACTTCCAAGGCATGATTGTGTTCTAGACCTAAAGTTGCATAAGTTCTCTCTTTCCTCCTCCTCCTCCTCCTCC
>CACRXP010000009.1:1935240-1959755 GCA_902702965.1 Spirometra erinaceieuropaei
TCCTCCTCCTCCTCCTCCTTCTCCTCCTTCTCCTCCTCCCCCTCCTCATCATCATCATCACTTTGGTGTCGCAGCAAAGACGCATTTCGATTTGGCCGATTGGTTCTTGGGGTCAGAGCGTCGACTTCCTCCAGATTACAGTGACTACTCTGTGCAGAAGGCGGATCTTTTTGCAGCATCCTGATTTTTTCGCTAATCAGCGATTAAAATGTCCTAGCCATATGCTCGATTGCTCTCTACTCCATCCCCCATATCTCACCACCAAAGGCTCAGGGTTCATGGGCAAGCGACTGCCTGCCCACCTGGACTTCGCTGACCGACCCACTTCCCGAGACACCAGAGCCAACCACCACCGATGCAGAGGAAGAGGAGGACGATGACGAGGAAGAGGAGGATGAAGAGGAGGAGGCTTTGCGAGAAGCCGGCAGTGAGGACGAAGAGGAGGCAGAACGAGGTGCAGGCGCAGAAGACAGTGTTCTGACCAAGAAGTCGAAAACGGCGGTGACTGCGGAGGGCGCAAGCGAAAAAGGACGTCGGCGCGCCAACGGCGGCGGCATCACCCTCGTGCAACTGCACTCCGAGCTGCACACCCTCATCTCCGTCAAGGCAAGCCTCAGCTGTTGGATTGTGTGGTTGGACAAGATCGTACATCGCTGTCTCTCAAGCCGGGCCTCGGGACCCAAGCGCGCAAATGCCGCTCGACATCTCATGCTGGTGTGGAATTACTACAGGTGAGCCAGTACTGCCTGAATGTTTCTCCTCGAGGGGTTGTGTTCTGCAGATCTCACTGGATTTCTCATTGCGCACAAACACGACAGGCTGCTTATTTCGTAAGCAGGTTTTCTCTGGCTTCCAAGTCCTTTCGGCTAGATTGAAACACCGACAGCTCGACCGTCGATTCCTACGATGTCCACAATTTACTACACAGCAGCACGGCGACTTGCGCGTGAATCAGCTTATAGTGATAGTAGACTTGCGCTACATCTGCCTCACTTTCTCCCCCCAACTCCCCACCTGGATCCGGTGTCAAGACAGAATCAAGAAGGCCGGGGGGGGGGGCGGGGAAGGTCGCAGGTGGCTGGCGCGGCCGGACCCGCACCTAGGCGTGCCATCACACCCCCTGGTCCACAACATACATCTGATCGGGATTTTTCACCAGCATCAACAACAACACCTCAACGGGAATCAGCAGGACGAAGATGACTGGGCAGCCATGTCCACCGCCTGTATACTCAGCAGCAGCGCTAGCGCATCTACCAGCAGGGAACCACGTGTCAGGGAACTGCCACCGCGAGGGCCATGGTTTGCTGATACTGGCATAGCACACGCTTTAGGACCTTTCAATCTAGAAGGGCGACACGTGGCCCTACATTTAGCCCGGGCCGTCACCCTCCAAAGTTGGGTAACCAAACAGTCGCCGACTGAGAGGCACTACCCATAAAGCATATTTACAAACACCCTACTCACATGCATGAGAGTATCACAGGTCGCTTGGGAAGGGGCCGTGACAGCCTGGCTCTCAGCCCACCAGCCCGCCACTCCCCACAACTGGGCAGACTGCGTGGACTGAGTTGGGACGTCAGTCGGCTACCTTCCGAGTCACGGAAGGCACTAAACATTGAATACTTGAAGCAGTGAAGATTGTTCATATCATTGTGGTTAAATTCCATAGCATATCAAGAGGAGTCAGTCGCCGTTATGTTGCCGTACAAAGTTACCACGCCCTCATTTTCTTCTACGGTTTTATGGCGTACGCTAACACTAGACAGGTAGATAAAGTGAGCATACGTTAAAATGTATCATTTTCAGGGTAGATTGTCAAACGGCGTCAGATGAACTACTGTAGTGCAAAGCTATGAACTTGGTACACATGACGTCAGGATTATTACTTTCAAGGTTAATAACAACTTCAGACGTCTACTCAACGAAAGTAAGTGGCAACCATGTGAGTGTAGATTTAAGGAGGAGGGTGGTTTTATTTCAGACTCGTCATTATTTCTTAAAAAGAGCTTCCTTAAAAGTTTAATTCGAATTAAGAAATGAACACCATCAAGGATCCTTCCGTAGTTGTGAACCCCCATTTCAACTTCGGATGCAGACTGATGTCCAACCTGCCCTGCACATCACTACGGGAAAAATGACAACCGGCTCTGATTTAAATGGCAATAGAAGCTGACTGATGCTGGAGACCAGTCGCGCTGACTGCCGTTTCGGTCATAAGCAAGTCTCTCGAATGCTCACCCAGCTGCGAATTCCCTGAGCACGAGGATTGCAGATTTACATAGTTTTCGTGGACACTATCTTTCACTTAAGGAACCAGTGTTATTGAACGACGAAAGTACAGTTGACGCCCGGTATTCGCCGGGGTTAGGGATCACAAATACCCGCGTATAGCTGAAATCCGCGGATACTTGAGACTCCTCTAAAACCCCTGGTAACAGCCTATCTGAATGTTACAATACCAAATATACCTTTAAGTATCATCCCAATAACTTTGTTGGGTCTGCATTAATATTAATATCTGAAGACTAGTAGTGTGGCGGTCAAGGATGTGAGATCAACTTAAACCACACACAATAAGTTAGTTTCGTCTAATGTCAGAAGCCAGGGAGCTGTGAGGATTAGTTTATTCTGTACACTGGGCAGGCTGCCGTAATTTGGCTGTTTGCTTGCAACAAAGATAAGCGTCCGTTCACGGAGAGCGTCAGTCGCGGTGTGTTGTTTACGCAGGAGTGAGTGTCTGGGTCAGCAGGAGGGGGTGACTGGTTGAGTGTTGGTCGTGTGATTGGACAAATTAGGGCAGGAATGGAGGGCGCATACTCACAAGGCCTCACGGGAATCGAGCCAGAACGTTCGACGCGCGTTAGGTGATACTAGTTGTGAGGGCAGCCGGGAGTTACTGCAGCTGGACAGGAGGGCCCCCAGTTCTAGCCGGTGTGGGTGGTCGTGTGTCAGCGCCCTGTCAGTGCTTGTCGCGGTCATCGACCGACAAAACGGAGCCGGAGAAAAGGGGGACTGGAGCGGCTGCTACAGTAGGTCACTTTTAGTCATAAAAATGTATTTGATCACTAAAATAAGTGAAAATAATTAACAAATATTTGGTCGGATCTCATTTCGAAGCCGTACCTGCAGTTGACAAGCCCCAGCCTAACCGCAACCCCTGACCATAAACCCTAACGCCAACCCCTAACATTAACCCCTAGCCCCCAACCCCTAACTCTAACCCCTTACAGGTACGGCTACAAAGAAAGATCTTGCCGAATATTTTAGGTAAGCTGTACGAAATAAGAGAAATCCGCGACATACATGAGTTACACCATCTAGCCAATCAACGTGTGATGCATCATCGAGTAGGCTCTATGCTTTTTCTCCCGCATCGGCCGGACATTCTGGCTTTCTCCACGAGGGGCGTATCACGCACAAAACAACCAATCCACGACCAGCACTCCAAAGTTCAGAGTGTTTTAGGACCGCCAGGGGTCGAATAAATAAGACTAGTTTTGGCGCGTTCGAGATCGCGTTATCCAGGCTGGCAGAATGAAGAGGTTGCTCACGGAACTCGCCTTGCTTCTCTCCCATCCACCCGTTTCGTCTGCGTGGTCTATTGATTCGGATTACTTTATATTAATATCGACGACGGCTGACTGACCGACAGAGGGTTTGAGTACCTCAAACGCTCATCCACAACGGTGTCCGAAGGTGGGACCTACTTCAAGAGGATTTGAATAAGACGGCCCGGATTTACCCGCTTCAATAGATTTTCTCATCCCTTTTCATTCGCTGTCTTCCGCTCAACAGCATCACCAATAGGCCACAGGAACCTTCGACCACCACCAGGAAGGGAACCTCGTCTGTCGTAATCGTCGTTGGCCATTCTCATGTTGCGGTGAGTACGCAGGTGTCCGACCAGGCCAATGTATGCATGAAATATGTCCTAATGGTAGGGACAGGTCAACGTTAACCCGACGGCGTCGGCAGTTATCCTGTCTGTCCCGGCAGCATTGGAGATTCCTTAATGAATGCCAGAAGGGGCCGATACACGCGGCAAACTAGCAGACAGGTAATGCTTTTTGATGGCGGTCTTGTGTTGGGGCTTGATCTTTTCTAGGTTACTGTAAATAGCAGGTGATCCAACAAGATCAAATTGGTAGGGGGGGCTCACCGATCGTTCTTACGAATCTCCCTCGTTCTCTTGTGCCTTACGGACTCTCTCTCTCGAGCCAAACCAGCAGCCGCACAGCGGCGCATGATATAGGCAGAATATGATTACCGACAAAGATAATGGAGACTGGGATGGCCATTTCTGGATTATTAATCGTCGTCAGCCAGTCATACCCAGCCCCGAAGTGTGGAACACCCGAGGCTCGAACTCGCGACCTGTTAGTTAGAAGTCCACGCCTCTAACCACTGGGCCACAAGCGCATTGCCCCTACCATTCCCGATCGAAACCGACAGGGCAACGGGCTCGTGGCCCAGTGGTTAGAGGCGTTGGACTTCTAACTAACAGGTCGCGAGTTCGAGCCTCGGGTGTTCCACACTTCGGGGTTGGGTATGACCGGCTGACGACGGCTAATAAGCCGGAAATGGCCATTCCAGTCTCCCTTGTGTTTGTCGGTAATAACATAAGGTCAAATTGGTCGGACAAGGTGCGCCTAAAGTAAGGGAGTCCTGGAAGGGATTAGGCGTTGGCAGCATTGATCCGAGGTACAATCTTGTGTGACAGTTGCCTTGCCTTGACCTCTCGTATTTGGTTGACATCAAGGGTACCTTCTCCCGTTTTCGCAGTCCATCACCATGCCTGTCAATAGTGAAACTGGTCACACGGTAAATGCCCTGGACCAACACAGAGGCTAGGTCGGGGCCCGGCAGGCGTTGTAGGGATTGCGCACCCGTAACAATTTCCACCATTGGGGTGTGATGGCAGACCCATTTGCCGACTGATGCGACGCCAAGTGAGATCCGTGCCATCCTCTCCCCATTTTTGTTTCTGTTTAAAGTCCCGGTCAAGTGTTTATTGTGGACCAGATGGGTATGGGGTCCGCCCGTGCCAGCCACCTGCGCCCTCTCCCGTCTCCTGTCTTCTTGACTCTGTCTTGACACCGGATCGAGGTGGGGAAGGGGAAGGAAGTGCGGTAGTCGTTGGGCAAGTCCACTATAACTATGAACTAAATCACGCGCAAGTCACCGTCTTTGGTCTCACCCTGCTGTTGACATCGTCGAAATCAACAGGTGAACTGTCGGTCAGTCTTACGCATGGCTCTTCCTGCACTCATGATTAGGTTCCAGGCATTGGAGTTACGTCTTCAGTGTGTTCTTTTTATCGTCTTTTTTGATCGTATCGCCTACGAATACTTCCAAAGGCGTCATTATATAAGGGTCCTTAGGGTAGGCATGCATCAACAATCATTACAAACAAACTGTTCAGCACGATACAGCTGCCGGGCACACCAGTTGGTTTAAGGAGTTGACTGTCGCGGACCCTTTGTTCGCACATCATTTTCAACGTTCTTTGTAGATAGCTCTGGTGAAAGAAGTCCAGTTCCGTGGCTCATTTTGATAAAAAATTTCAGTTCTCTGGTCCCTGGAGGAATGCCGTTACGTGAGGAACCCGATAAATTCGCAATAACGACGATTCCAAACTGAAGATTGGTGTGCTTTAGAGTCCTTGCTTGCCATTTCATCGTCGATTTTACGGTTTGGTGACATGAGCCTTCCGAGGTAGGGAAGTTATTCGGAAACAACCAGACAATGGTCACTGCTAATGACCATATTTGGCGCCGTCTGACGCGTGATCACTGTCGCTCTACCTCTATCTCACATGCTGCCGGTCGGTCTCAAGTTCACGCGACCGGAGACAAAATCTCCCAGGCTTTTTTGCCCTCCCAGTTCGGCTCTGTATTCAACGGGCAGTCTCCGGTGAATAGAGGGCCGTGTATCTTGGTTTTTGAGGCTTTTATTGCAGTGCTTACGCGTTGATCTTGACCAACTTCCAGTCGTTTCGACAACTGGCGAAGACAATGTGATTTTCTACCAAAGGAGTAAAAGAAAGCATATTTTTGTGCATGTTTTCTGTAAAATTTATTTGAATTTATAAGACTATCGAAAACTCATAGGAACAATGCATGCTACTTAAGTAGTCATCTTTTGCCGAGTGTGGTTTCTGCAGGAAGTCAAAAAGAAGTGCATTCAAAATCCGACATCCTGGTGAGTCCGAAATGTTATAGGATTATGCTGCGTGATAATCATTATAAAAACTTCACTTAAGTAATCCTTCCTAACCGGAAACTCATTCCAGAATTTTGGCCAACATTTCATGAGATCGGTCACGCACTGTACGAGAGACCGAGATGTGGTGTATGCGAGTTAGGCGTATTTACTTAGCTAAACATGAAGAGGCAGATCGAGCACCGAAATAGTCTGTTTATCGTTCTGAGCCTTCCAACTCGTGCAGGAGTCCATCGTCAGAACAAGCGATAATTAAAGAGCGCGCTGGGCACTCGTCGATCGACGGCTCATAACTGGAAATGACTGCACCGGCTCCGGATCGATAGATCGATTGACTGAGCTCTCGTCCGAGGCCCAGGCTTCAAGCATGTCCCGGCCTGTTTTGTTCCGGCGCTCGACCAGCCTTCTTCTCCACTTGCGCATACACCTGGAACTCTAACTTTCCCCTCCGTCCGTAGGATTAAAGTTTTATTTTTTTTCCCAGTTCTTGTTCTGCTGTTACTTCCATGACCCCCTCTGTCTTTAAAGCTCCCTTCTGATGCGCGAACTGACGCTGAGATCTGCCCTCAGCTTCGGCAGCTGCTACCTTCTGCGGATGCTGTGTGATGAGTACCTCTCCTTCCGGCTGGAGCAGGTAGCCTCTAGTCCTCTGATGACCCTGCCGGTGGACTACCAGTTGACCGACAAAACCACCAGCGGTCACAACTCCCTGGACGTGCTCGCACCTTCAGTCGGCAAAGACTTGCGTCTCTGCGCTCCCAGCACTTCGCATTGGTCCATCGGCCTCACCTCGGCTACCAATGGAGAGGAACCCTTTGAACGGGCCACCTTAACCTCCTTCAATAGCTCCGATATGGAGTCGATGGATTCCAACGACATGGCTGACCTCTCCTTCACAAGTCCCGTTCATTGCGGTGAAATTGAGCAGACCATCGCTTTCACAGATTGTCCTTTTGATGGCAAATACTTCCACAGTGATACTTCTGACCGGGCTATGGAAGGTGTCTGCGTGGAACCGTCCTATGTAAGGAAAGCTGACGAGTTTTGACGGCTAGGCTGAACAGAGTGGCATATTTTCCCCTCAGATGTCTTCTTAGCCTTAATGTGGTAGGGAGGGCACGTCGGTTTTCCGTAAAAATGACTACATAGTCTCAATTCTTTGAAGTAGGGAAGGTCTATGAGTCCTCCTGTATTGGGCTGTATTCCAGGAAGGGTACCTACAGTGCGTGACCTAACTCATGAAATGTATCGAAATTTACGAATGATTGCCAATCACTCGCAAACCGACACCATTTCATGGGTCAAATGCCTATGTTAATTAAGTACAAGTTTAAAAGAATTAAAAACCTAAAAGAAATATTATATACAGTGTTGAGTTGTTTAGAAATGTCGATTTATTTTGCAAAGCGCAATATCCCTAAAACGTCAAAAATGGCTTTAATTACGTTAACTTCTCATACCAAACACGTAGGAAATATGAAAGTATACATAAAATCACGTCTAATCACAACGTTTCAGTGATGTGTACATCCAAATGTCGTTTAATAAGTAGTGTGACTTCATATATGACGGTTTGTCAACTGCCTACATTCTGGGTGCAGATTCCAAAACAGTTTTCCTGTGTTTCATAATTTCACTAGCGATTTGGAGTTAAATGAGATGGGGTTCAACAAGAGAAGCTGGATTTTGCTTAATTTAGCCGATGGGGACGTAGTAGGAACAAACGTTTTCATAGGATGTCATGCCATGAGGCCATTCGGTGCCTACTAAATTTAAATAGAACTGACAGGCGTGATCGTAAATATACCATTTTGTGTTTATAGAGAGAACTTTTCTCCCGTTAAATTAATTTATACTCTTCTTTCGTTTTGGATTACGCTGAGTTTCAGATCGGCCTCGAAATATTGTTGAATACTTAATGATTTTCAGTGTTTTCACCCGATCGGCCACAAAGACAGATTCTGAACTACCTGTCTGTTGAGAGCTTTAAAATAAGATTGTTATTGAAGGCATTTACCGAATTACTGAGTGTTCAGGCGCTCCTTTTCACGAAGATGGTCGTCTGGATCACATTTGAGGACTCATTAAAACATCAAACTTCATTTTCGAGAAAAACGACTGTCCACAACGACAGTCGCCAACGAATATGCCTTGGGTCAATAAGAAAACTTTCCTTAATATGTTACCTCTTTAGGAAGTGCTTTATTACTGCACTCCGTCGACGGATCTCTGTGTACTGTGCATTTTTGCACGGCGAGGCCAAGTAAAAATTTTACACTTTTGGCCGTTTCTTTCGCGTTCCTAAGAAATACTAATATTTTTTCTACCATAAACGCACGAACATGCCTTTCTCTATACATTGAGTCCATTTCCACTGTTTTGCTCGCTTTTAGACTCCGTTCTTCCATTATGAATTCACGGCAGAGCGCTCATACAAATACTGATATTTTGATGAAACTAAAAATGCCTTGCTCGTTCTATTTCTGAAAAAAGGATGCGCAGAAGCTAAAATACTAGAAAAGTAGTGTGTCATATGTTTAAAGCTGGAAATGACCACTCCGTGGTGGTCATCTATGTGACATCAGGTAGAATTTTCCAAACGGCAGAAAAATTTCAACCCACTTAAACGAAGGCGTCGCTATCTGCGTTATTATTGCACTTTAGGGAACCAATTCGCACAGATCTGCTAATTTGACATAAAGGACTGATAAAACATCTGGGTTTCTTAAAATAACCTTTTTGTTAGGAGATTGATAACCATGGTCAACATCGGACATGAAATAAAATTTCTAGTCCGTCTAAATCCGTTTATTAAAACTCTCGCGGGTAAATTACTATCCTTTCAATGAAAAAGTCGCTCAGATGCGTAACTGGAGTCTAGGACATGTATTAGCATAGGAAATTGCACGAATATATTCTAACGTCCATTTTCGATTAATCTTATGAATATTTACTTGATATAATTACGCAAACACAATTTCTCCACAACAAAAGGACACTTTATTAAAGGATGTGGATGAGCGAACAATATGCGCCACGTTAAAGGCGTCCAAAAATTCTCTACTCAATTTCCGTTATCAGATTTCATGAGATAGGTCACGTACTGTAGTTCCATGTCCAAACCCGAACCCCTCATCTCAGTCCAAACCCTACCCTGTGCTTAGTCCTAACTTCCGCCTAAAATCAGCCTCAACCCTGGCCTCAGCTGCAGCACTGATTTCCCTTGAATTTAGCGGAAGGTCACCATTTGTTGAGTTAAACGTACTTATGACTCTTCTTCCCTTCTGTTAATTCTAGTTTGGGTTCGACCCCCAGGTGACTGACGCACTGCTGCTAGGTACCTCCGGCCTTACCTCGGATATCTGGCAGGTCAGTGATACGCTGAACTCGGCGAGTACCACCACCACGGGCCTTGTTGGTGACCCTTCTCAATTGTCCAAACCGTCTTCGTCAGCACTGGCGCCGACCTTTGTCGCCGAGACGCTCGTTGACACCTCCGCCTCAGGTCGACCCCGGACTGCACAGGACGCGGTCGAGTGCGACAAGGAGGAGACTGGCGGCTCCTCAGTGCCACAACACCAACAACCCAGCTGTTCAGCCTTCCACCAGACCAAGAATCTCAGCGTCACTCACGGTACGGCCGTTTCTCAACAGCGTTATGGGAAACCGGAGACTCTGCGAAGGAGTCTGCTGAGGCCAAAGACGGATGACATCAAGCCACCGCTTCTCTTCGCCGCGAATGCTAGCGTCACCGTCGCCTGTACGAGGAGCCTGCAGGGGATAACAGTCTCATCCAGTACCTCCGCCGCCTCCGCTGCCTCCCCATCCATCCACTCATTGCCCGTCTTTCCCGATCAGCTCTTCTCGTCCAGTGATCTCGAAAGACAGCAGCCTACCTTTGTGCGCTTTGAGAGACCATCGGAGGAGGTCCAGAAGGCTGGAGGTGGGAGCTGGGACTTCTCAACCCAGAGCAAGACGACCATGGAACATGATCAGTGGATCCCCAGGGTAAGGGGCTTTGACAAATTTCACCGTCATAGTCGTGCCGAAAACAAGTAAACGTGGCAGGAAGGATTCACGCCGTTCTGACGGGGGACTACATGGATAATGTCGGGGATGCCGTATCTACGGTATTAGAAGGAGACTGTATGGGGTTCATAAAATTTAGCAGTGGATTTGAACCACAATGTTAACTTTACAAGCCATATTGGTAAATGCAGAGACATGACGTTTTATGAAGGGCCATTTCACGGTATTAAAAAATCTCACAATTATAAACTTTTTGAAAACCGAATTATACCCTTCCTTCGAGTATAAAATTGGAAGAGGACGCAATTTTCTGCCAAATGAGCAAAAGAATGAATATTTTTACGCCGGTTTTCCATGAAATATAATTGGACTTTTAGGGGCATCGAAAATCGAGGAGAAAATGTCATGCTACTTTCAGTTTATTTCAGTTTATTTGATAAGGATGATAGGCAAAGCCTTTGAAAACCGTATTGATTATATGTCAGCTCGTTAGAAATAACTGTACAGTAACAATGAAAATATTCGCTATATATAGTACTTGATTCATTTGAGTAGCATTGTCACAGAGAAAAAATATGTGGTGAACCGGGGTATTTAGCTCAGATTCAGACTGTCAAGGGAAAACAGGGGACACAAATAATCATCCAAGCGTTTCTTGAAGAGTTGCAGGGATGTCGCCTCCAAGACTGACTGAGGGAGATCGTTCCATTTCTCCACTACCCTTTGCGTGAAAAATTCAGAACGAAGGTTCAGCCTGGACATTGTTGTCCGTAGCTTCATCGAGTGGCCACGAAGATTGGGTGAAAGGTGCCACTGAAGCATGTCCTCAAAGCTAAGTCCATGCTCAAGGCCATTTAGTATCTTGTAAACCAGGATTAGATCACCTCTTTGTTGCCTGTAACACAGAGGGAATAGATTAAGGCAATTCAGTCTGTCCGTGTAGGATTGGTTTTTTAGACCGTTTACCATCTTTGTTGCCCTACGTTGCACCCGTTCGAGGCATGCTTGGTCCTTTACAAGCCACGGCCGCCATGCTTGTATGCCATATTCTAAGTGGGGCCGAACGAAGTATGCTCTTTACATGCAGGAGTAAAGAATTTCGCTTGAAAACCGGCATCCTGAGGTAACTGAATCATTGTAGAATTATGCTGCATGATGATTGGTTTTACAACCCTTCTTAATTAATCTTTTCGAAATGAGAGTGCGTTTTGTTATTTCGGATGAAATTTCATGAATTACCCCACGTACTGTATAGTAGGTACTTGGTCGTGTGTCTCGCACACGTAGACGGGCTGTTTAACTTCCTCAGTCACTGAATCTGCGCCCACCTCCAGTCGTCTTGACACTCTCACCATCAAATCAGGATGGATGAGGGAAAAGAAATCGCGGCAGATTCTGCGTAACTGTCGTGTTTTCGTATGCCTAACAGCCCAAGGATAATACCAGCGGTTACGCTATGCTTTCTGTGGCTTCGGAAGGAAGTCCACATACCTGGAGATCTGCCATAAATTGAAGACTAGAAGGCCCGAGACACTAATAAGTGGTAGAGGGACGCTCACCGATCGTTTTTACGGAAAATGCTCGTCCCGTTGTGCCTTTAGGCTTTCTCTCGAGCCCAAAAAGCAGCGCAGGACATGGGCAGGATGTTATTGTCGACAAAGACAACGGAGACTGGAATGACCATTTCTGGTTTATTGGCCGTCGTCAGTCAGTCATACCCAGCTCCGAAGTGTGGAACACCTGCGGCTCGATCCCGCGACCTGTTGGTTAGAAGTCCAACGCCTCTAACCACTGAGCCACGGGTTCGTTGTCCTGTCGGTTGTGATCAGGAATATACCATGGTAAAGGAGGGTGGTCACCGATCGCTTTCATGAAAATCACTCGTCCCCTTGTGCCTCCACGTTCTCGTCTGTCTGATGGGGAGGCGGTGTTCGAACCTTGATTTCGCAGTGCTGTCGGCCCATCGGTTGGATATCATCTGTCGACCATGCGTCCAGGCTCATCGGTTTGCCTCCGGTCGTCGACTTTAGTCAGAATATGACTAACTTGGCTTGACAAAGCATAAATCAGTCTGAAACCGTTGTTATCACGGCCCCTCTTTCTCGAATAGAGCCGGAAACTGGAGCTGTGTAATGTGCAGCACCGATTGCCGGGAACGTCCAATCCTCCTTACGCTCAACCTGCCGGCGATATCACCTAGTGTTGTATCGCCCGTCCTGGTGACACACCGGATTACTCCTCGAGCCTTATTCACCATCTGGCATGCTTTTTCCTCTTTAGAGGTCGCGCTGAATGGTCTGCCGAGTCCATTCACCCGATGAGATTGTGGGGAATGATCGCTAGCAGTCAGCAGTTGGAAGAATATCCTAGCTGGGCGAAGGCCAGAACAGAGGTTGATAGCATTGCAGTCCCACAGAGCCTGTCATGATCCCACAACATTTAGATAACTGTGTTTTCTGTTTTATTTTCAGGTCAGCAGGAAATCCGTCTGCGTCACAATCGGTAAAGAGGAGCCGCCGTCGTAGCCTGAAAGGGCCGCTGCATCGACTCTGTCCTCGTTTTGACTTTATAAGTTTGTCTTTCATCAAAACGCAAGAAACAACCCCTAAACTGCTCGATTTCTCTGATGTTCGAAAGAAAAGGGACGAGGGAATAACTGTCCATGTAGTCATCGTACCAAAGAATGCAGAGTTTTTGGTACGGGATGTATCCTAACTCCCACAATCCAGTTTTATCAAAAGTTGGAAAAGTGGGAGAGGTGCAAACATGAGGGCCTTATTATGTACAGAACACTTGGGTGTGGAATCTGATTGGCGGAAGCTGTCTGTGAAAGAGCGTGCCGGCTACAGACGACGCCGTGCGCGTGAGTATGTACGACACTTGTGGCCCAGAACGTGCGTAGGCGTTTGCGATTACCTAGGCCGGGGTAGAGTCTCCTAGAGCTGCAGCAGTTGTGTGGGTCTTCCAGTGGCTTAGCCACTCTGCGTAGCGCGCCTGAATAATCTGACTTGACTGCGTGCCGGATGACATAAAATCCTGGTCGGTATCCGTTGTAGACCAGGGGTGTGGTGGTATGCCTAGGTGCGGGTTTTCTCTGTGCCAGCCACCTGCGGCTTCTCTGATCTTCTTAACCTCGTCTTGACACCGAGCCCAGGTTGGAGAGGAGGGGAGAGTGTGGTAGATGCTGCGCAAGTCTGCCACCACTATAAACTAGTTCACGCGTAAGTCTGTAGCGGCACAGCGGTGAAAAGGTGTGTAGTCTGTAAGCTACAATTATCAAGTCAAATCCCATGTTAAAAGGAGACGGAAGACACCAGAATGAGGGGGTTATTGTGTACAGAACCCGGAGTTGTCCTCTCAGGCAGCAGTGGCCATTGGCGAAGCCAGGGCTGGTGTTGCCTGCGTCCAGTCATGCCTGAGAGTCCCTGAGACAGTGATGGCAGCCGCTTTTGTAGGCTCGTGGGTCAAGCTCAAGTGGTGTCCAGTCAGTGTGTGTTGCATTTGCCGAGGGGTGGTGTCCCGGTGGCTTGTTTTGTTGGTCGCAGGGGAGTGGCACGTTCAAGTGGCCGCATGGGCAGCTGCGACTGCGCGGACGCAGGTATGCCCGAGCTGTCGGTCGTGTGACTTCAGGTCAGCGCGTCTGGAACGGCTCACCGCAAAAGGGTGGATGACCTTGACGCAGCGAGATCTTGAACAGTGACGCCAGACCTGTCCTGATGGCTGCCCGCTGCAGACCTTCTAAAGGCTGGCCGCCACAAGTCATCGTCCTTACTCCCACCCTGCTGTGGAGCGCACGGTGGACATAGTTGAAATCGGCGGTCGAACTGTCGTCGTCGTCGTCGTCGTCGTCGTCGTCGTCGTCGTCGTCGTCGTCGTCGTCGTCGTCGTCGTCGTCGTCGTCGTCGTCGTCGTCGTCGTCGTCGTCGTCGTCGTCGTCGTCGGGACAGTGTCCCTACGTTGTCTTTCTCTAGGCCAGCGTTTGTGTGGGTCTTTCGGTGGCGTGGCTGCGTTGCGTAGCGCACCTGAATAGGTTCACCCGCTTGACCGTCGTATGACAAAGACTGGCACATTGTAGAGATGCCAAATCCTGAGCAGGGCCGTCGAAGTTTGTGTGGAGTCACTAACATTAAGCTGTCTTGAAGGTTACAACACTTCTCAAGACACAAAAGCCGACGTTTCTTTTTGTGGCTGTAGTTGGGCGACTGGGGTTGAACGGCGTGTCTCTCACTTGCGTGAGAGTGCGTATGGGGGGCCAGGTCGTGCCGTGGCGCGCGCAATCATGGTCAGTCGACCATGACAGCCACCGCGCCCATTCCCCACTCCAGTTTGCCGGCCGGCTCGGACGGCGGCTGGGGTGTGGGAATGGGAGGGAGAGTGAGGTCGACGACTCAGCGCACTTTTTCCTCACTATAATCAATCTGACGCGCTTGAAGCTATCACGGTGCGCTAAAAGCCGTGGCTTGGAAGGTTGCCAACTGACGGAGTACCTTGGACCTCCTCCTTAACGGGAGGCGGTCTGAGAGTCAGGCTGCAATGGCTCCTTTTTAATGTGGCCTTTATGGCACTCCTACCACAGTGTGGAATCCGAGTCAGGCGTTGGCGGCACGCCCAGGTGCGGCTTCGGCCGTGCCAGCCTCCAAATCTCTGTTGTGATTGGTTGAAATCCTGGTCATTTGTTGTGTGGACCAGGGGGTGTGGTGGAACGCCAAGGTGAGGATCCGTCCGAGCCATCCACCTGCGGCCTCCCTCGTCTCCGGTCTTCTTGACTCTGTCTTGACACCGGGCTCGGGCGAGGGAGGAGGAGAGAGTGTAGGTAGATGCTACGCAAGTCTACCGGCACTATAAACCCCTGCGTAAGTCACCGTCCCTGCTCCCATTGCTGCTGGAACTGTGGGGCACACGGTGGACATCATCGAAACCGATGGTCGAACTGTCAGTTGGGCGACTGTGTGACTCCTCTGCTCCAAGTGAGATCCCCTCGTGTGTGCAACGGTCTAACTTTCAGGCCGACCTGGAATCTCCAATCGCTGCGTCCCCCTCACGACCTTGGTCGGTCACTAGATCTTCCGTCTCGACTAATGATTACTCTACTGAGAAAGTTTTGAGACTCTGAATAAGACCTACCACCGGGATCACTCAGCTGTCTCACATACTTTTTTGACCCTCCCAACCGCCTTTGACTCTCGGGGCCTCGTAAAATCAACCTTCCGAGAGTCTGCGCACATTAAATCTGGGTCGAAGTTCATTTCACTTGTGTTCCTCAATTGCCTGCGACCGAAAAGGGCAAATAAATGTTTTTGCAAAAGAGCGAAACTTGTCCGAGCCAGCGATCGCGAGAAGTAGTGAATAGCTGGCCTACGCAGTCTACATGAAACAGGGGAAACTCGTGCAGTCAGAAAAACCGTCCCATTCGGTCGTGTCAAACCCTCAAATTCCCGTTTCCGTACTGCTTCCTTTGCCTTTCAAATGCAGTCGACGTGTAGTCATTGCCCCATATCTGACCCGTAAGGCGAGTTGGAGTAAGTAAAATACTCCCGGCACACAAGTCGGACAGATGTACACATAAACATTTCTATAGTACGTAATTAAGCTAAGTAGTAATTATTTTTTTAATAAGGCTGGATGCCGCTCGACCAATCCCGACGAGTTTCTATAGCCTGTAGGGAGCAAATAAATGCTATTGTGGAGTAATTATCTGAGGTTCTGTCGCTGAACAGGCTTCGCAGCATACGCAACCCAATTACAGGGAGTGGACTCTTAAATCATGCTGCTTCTTACCTGAATGTTGACAGAGTGGGCAACCACTGTGACTGCAGCTGTTATTCTTACAGAATCTGAGTTTAGACACCCATCATTTCTGCAGTAGACTGACATGACACATACGACAGACTAGGTAGTTCACTTTCGATGAAATTTAGGCTAAGTGTATGCAAGGTAGCTGAGACGGAAATCGATTACTGACTGTTGGATTTCACCCGACTTGGCCTTTTTGCATGCAAATCGGCTGGGGGCAGTCCCCAGGGGGGATAAAATCTTTACTAGAACTAAGAATTGAAGTTTGTAGTGGGCACTTTCTTCTGACACCGGTTGGTGGGCTTTGTCACTGACAGATCGACAGGAAGTGCACTCCTGTGAGCAAGGCATTTCTCTACTACTCATTTCGTCGCGTGTAGGTGTAAACGTCCTGTGCATGTTTCCCGACAATAAAATAAGTCTTTAGAGGAAAATGAAGGGGTGATTGAAAGAAATGGGAAATCAGAGCGGGACATTGATAAGTGTGAAAAAGTGACTAGTCAGCAGTTCAGTGACGGAGATAAGGAACCTTTTAAAGACAAAGGCGTTGGTAGAAACAATCACGGTATGCCCATCTGTTCCCTCTACGTTCAGTGGAAGCCTTTTAAAGTGGCCCATCAACGAATTACTTAAAAAGAATGTCATGTCGCACGTTTCCCCGTTGCGGCAGTGAAACATGCGATGCTGCCACTCTTTTGTTAAGCACTATTTGACCCACTTTTTGCACACTGGGAAGACCTAACTGCCTGTAGATGGAAGAACGCCCTCTTTCCGGTGCACGCTTGCAGAACGTCAGTTGAGTAATTCTCTAGGAAAATAAAAGGCGCAAACGCTTATCGCGTCTTGAAAGCTGCTCTTGGATTGGTGAATGCAGGAAGGGTGAGGGTACCGGCGAGAACATGTCATCGCAAACAGTACAGAAGAACGTGAACTTTTTCGATCACCAACACGCGCAGTCTAGCCAATCGCAGGCTGGGGAGCGTCCCCCGCGCGCGTGCTCGTGGACCAGCCAATCGGAGTCGACTGACGCACGGGTGAGGTGTCCGCGCCACATCTACCCAGTTAACCAATCAGGCCACAGAATCGTAAATGAGCCGTGTTATTAAATATTTTCGGCAGTACAGTGCACTTTGTTATTGCCGACATGAAGAAAAGGGATGTTCCATCAATAAATGGATTATTCATATTGAGAAACTTGAAGCACTATTTCCCCGGAATGAATATAATGCAAGCAAGGACAGCAGAATTTAATGGTACCAGAAAATTTCGCAACGGCTTCTCAACTGCAGCCTGTCGTTGCATAACACAAATAACAAATGAGAAAGGTACAGAGGTCTGAATTTCGACAGAAAAATCAATGTAAAACAGCAAGGTTAACGTATACTGCATGTAGACTAATCAATAAAGTGATAACTTCAAAATGTAACATAGGACTGAAAATGGGGAAGTAAACATGCCAAGGGAGTTCGAAAATCTAAAGGAGCTCAGATCTACCAGGGCAAGCTGAGGTTGACCGCGTGGTCTAACTGTTTACATAGGTCGGGTTTCCCCCGCCGTATATAGACTGCCTCTAGGTAGCGCAATAACCGTGTAGTTCGTGCTCGAACTAATACTCGAAAAGACGTTTTGGGGTCAACATGCACTTGTGGATGCAAGTACATTAGGCGAACGCAAAGGCAACTGGAAGCCAGGTCAGTTGAGCACCTGCCTAAATGGCTTCTAAAGCAGGAGAATAAGATTCGACGGTCCTCTATTACAAAACATCTCCTTGATAGCGGCCATTCGGTTGACCTCAAAACGTCTTTTCGAGTATTAGTTCGAGCACGAACTACACGGTTATTGCGCTACCTAGAGGCAGTCTATATACGGCGGGGGAAACCCGACCTATGTAAACAGTTAGACCACGCGGTCAACCTCAGCTTGCCCTGGTAGATCTGAGTTCCTTTTGATTTTCGAACTCCCTTGGCATGTTTACTTCCCCATTTTCAGTCCTATGTTACTTTATTGATTAGTCTACATGCAGTATACGTTAACCTTGCTGTTTTACATTGATTTTCTCTGTCGAAATTCAGACCTCTGTACCTTTCTCACTTGTTATTTGTGTTATGCAACGTCATGCTGCAGTTGAGAAGCCGTTGCGAAATTTTCTGTTACCATTAAATTCTGCTGTCCTTGCTTGCTTTATATTCATATTGACCCAACTGTGAAAAACTTGGCGCCTCGGTGGAATTCGAACCCACGGTCAACGCTCTAACCACTTGAGCTACGAGGCCCCCGTCGGACGACGTGGGTTTAATCACATTTGGGTCAAGTTACCCGCCCAACCTACGGCAACGTGTGGAATCCCCCGAATCTGATACAGTAAGTTGACTGCCCAAGCAGGATTTCCTAAGTAACTCACCTAGAATCCACGAGATGATTACTGGGCTCACGTAATTCACAGATATTTTGGCAGTTTTTGAATAATTCATTTTGACCCAACTGTAAAAAACTCGACGCCTCGGTGGGATTCGAACCCACGCAGTAAGGGGAAGGCTTTAATACAGCCAACCCTCTAACCACTTAGATTATTCGTACGACCCTATTGTCCGAAGTTTGTCCAGCTCTTATAAGATACGACAAGCCAGTCCCAATACCACATGACTGGCAAGGTCAAACAGTCTATCGATGCACGGAAAGGATAAGACAGAGTGAGGGAGCGGTTCCCACAGTCTGTCAGTAATTCTGACGCATTCTAAAATTATCACAAAGCGTTAAAGGTCATCGACTGAAAGGCTGCCAAGTGACGGATAACCCAGTCCTTGTGGCCAGTGCCACGTGCGCGTGCGAGGTGAGTGGTTGGAGGACTGGGAGTCAGACCCAGTGGTTCTATCGTAGCAGTCTATGTCGTGAGTGAGACCCTGGCTACCGCGACCTTCAGGTCCGGTCGCCAATGGGGAGGAGTGGGTAAAGAGTTGGCAGCCGGACAAGGGCATATCCGGTTATGTTGTACTCCCACCCTCTCAAAAGAGTAGCCACACCGCAGCTAACGACAACACACGGTCCCCCCCCCCCCCTCCTATGGCATCAAGGGACGATAAGCCCTTCTCTTCGTTTCACTCACAAAAACTATGACTATACGTTCTTTGTAACGTCAAATTTGGCGTGGGACATACTCTTAGGATTCGACTTCCTATCACAGCATGGCTGTGTTGTCAACACCAACGACCGCAGCGAGCAATGAGTAGACAGTTTACGCAGTAATAAATGCTTCTGTCACAACCACTACGTGGGATCCGAGGCGGGCGTGTGCGACACGCCTAGGTGCGGCTTCCGACTGCCAGCCTCCATTCTCTTTGTCGTTGTTAGTCAAAAACCCGGTTATTTGCTGTGTGGACCAGGGGGTGAGGAGTGGAACGTCAAGGTGCCGTCTCGACCGTGCCATTCACCTGCGTCTCCCTTCTTCTTGACTCTGTCTTGACACCAGGCCCAGGCCGGGGAGGAGGACAGAGTGTGGTAGATGCAGTGCAAGTCTACCCTCACTATAGTCCTGCGCAAGTTATCGTCCATGCTCCCACCCTGCCGTGGAGCTTCGGTAAAGATTCTCCCGACAAACAAAGACAGCATTCTACCGCGGTCGGGCACGCATAGTTACATAGTCGCACTCCGAGCTCTACTTGATCAGTTTAAAAATACAGTACGCGGGCTAGCTCATGAAATGTTAGCTGAAATTACAAAATGGGTTTTCGTCTCGAAAAGATTAAGTAAGTAGGATTGTAAAACTGATCATCAGGCAGCATAATTCTATAGTAATTCAACTACACCAGGACGCCGGCTATCGAATGAACTTCTTCCCAGCTGCATGCAACAACTACACTCTGCCAAAAATGGCTACTTGAGTAGCATGCGTTTTCCCCATTGATTTTCGATGTCCCTAAAAATTCAATTATAGTCCATGGAAAACATGCACAAAAATACTCATTCTTTTGCTCATTCAGTAGAAAATAACGTCTTCTTTTAATTCTACACTCGAAAGAAGTGTATAATTCGGCTTTAAAAAAGGTTTCTAATTACGTGATTTTTTGATAGCGTGAAATGCCCGTCAATAAAATACCGTGTCTCTACATGAACTAATGTTGCTCGTAAAGTTTATAATATGGCTCAAATCCATTGCTTAATTTTATGAACCCCATTTGGTCTCCTCTTAGTACCGTGATAAATGCATGGTTTTCCGTACACGGAAAACATACGGCTTATTGTTTTGAAACCCTGAATGCAAGTGTAACGGCAGGTCGGGTTCAAAATTATTCGGGAATTAGAAAAGTTTTGAAAAGCGAGTTATATCCTTCCTTCGAATATAAGGTAGAAGATGCAATTTTCTACCGCATGAGCAAAAGAATGAATATTTTTATGAATGTTTTCCACTAAATATAATTCATTTTGAAGGGCATCGAAAATAAATGAAAAAAACGTATGCTGCTTACGTAGTCAAAAATGACTCAAAAGAGTGTGGTTTCAGTATGCGGCCGGGAAAGGAGTTCGTTCAAAAGCCGGCGTCCTGAGGTAACTGAATTATTCTAGAATTATGCTGCTTGTTGATTAGTTTTACAATCCTATTTAATTAATCTTTTCTAAACGAAAACGCATTTCGGAATTTCGGTTGCCATTCCATGAGTTAGCCTGCCTACTGTATATTTGCACTGGACGCACTGACGTCATACGTCCCACTATCGACACGGGTTCGAGTAAAACCGTTTGGCAGCCACCCCGTCGGATTTCAGCAGAATTTCAAAAGGAAGTTAGTGACATGATCTATTCAGTGCTCGCCTCCGACGTCATAATGCCATCGAAGTCATCTGCCACTCTAGTGCCAAAAAGGACGGCAAATTGCGTTTCTATGTTGGCTACCGCAAAATCAATGCAGCTACAACTCGTGATTCCTTCCCTCTTCGTCCCGTGTCGAAGCTCTTGCTGGTGCCCAATACTGTTCAACGCTGGACTTTACGTCCTGATATTGGCAAGTCGAAGTTGAATCGACTGTTCGCTAAAAGACGACTGTTTGCAAATCGTCTCAGTCCGTTTGTAACCACAACAATGCTTAACTTACCTCTATTATGGGATTGCCGTCGGGAAGACAGCAAAGCAACACAGCGATAACATCGCTGACGTACAGTAGGTGGGCTAACTCATGAAATGCCAGCCGAAATTCCGAAATCCGTTTCCGTTTCGAAAAGATTAATTAAGTAGGGTCGTAAAACTAGTCAGCCTGCAACAAAATTCTATAATAAATCAATTACCCCCGGGACGCCGGCTTTTGAACAAACTCCTTTTTGGCTGCATCCAAAAGCCATACTCCGTAAAAAATGACTACTTAAGTAGCATGCATTTCTTCATCGAATTTCGATGCCCCTAAATATTCAATTACATTTCATGGTAAACATGCATAAAATATTCATTATTTTGCTCATTCAGTAGGAAATAACGTCTTCTTTCAATTTAACACTCGAAGGAAGGGTATGGTTTGCTTTTATAGAGCTTTTCCAATTCCCGAATAATTTTGGACCAAACCTGCCGTTACACTTGCATTCAAGGTTCACAAACTACAAGCCGTATAATTTCCGCGTACGGAAAACCATACATTTCTCTATGATATTAAAGGGAGCCCATATAGGGTTCATAAAATTAATCAGTGGATTTGAGCTACACTGTTAACCTTACAAGCCACACTGGTAATTTCAGAGACGTGACGTTTTATGAAGGGCCATTTCACGGTAATAAAAAATCTCCCAATTAGAAACTTTTTTAAAACCGAGTCGTTGAGCGATATTCTTGGATTGACTGCACGGAGTACCTATCACTGTAATTAGGGATTTGAGGCGGCATGCCATCATCACTTGAGGTTGGCGTTGGCCACGGCAGAGAGAGCGCTTTTGACAGCGTTTTCCGCAAATTGCGTTTCTGTGTTGACTACCGCAAAATCAATGCAGTAACAACTCATGACTCCTTCCATCTGCGCCCCGTGTCAAGTGTACTCTAGACGGTCTTGTTGGTGCAGTATGGTTTTAAACGCCGGATATTGGCATCTCGAAGTTGAACCGACTGATCGATAAAAGACGACCTTTATACATCCCCAAGGAGTGTTTGAATTTCAGACCATGTCTTTCGGCTTCTTCAAGGCCGTCGCTACACTTCAGAGTCTGATGCAAATCGTCTTAACCCATTTGTACCCGCAACGATGCCTAATTTATCTCGATTACGTGACTGTTGTCGGGAAGATCGTAAAGCAACACAACGATAACCTCGTTGAAGTATTAGCGGCGTTATGGGACGCAGGACTAAACCTCGTAAAGTGCCAATTCTTTCAGACCAAGTGGATTACCTGGGCCACGAAGCTGGTGCGTTGGGTATATAAGCAAAGTCGGAAAAGATAAACGCTGTTTGATCTCGGCTCATGCCACAGTCACAAACAGAGGTGTGAAATTTTCTAGAACTGGCTTTGTATCACCGTCGTTTTATCCACCATTTTTGCCACATCGCCCGTTCACTAAATCGGCTGAGAGGAAAAAGCAATATTTGACGAACTGAAGGCTCGACTAACAGCAGCTCCTGTTCTTATGCTGCCTAATACAGGCGCCGACGCCATTGCTGGAGTACTTTCACGGGCAGACGAAACAGGTCGTGAAAGAACAGTGCGTTTTGCCAGAAAAACCCTGTGCAAAGCACAAGGAAACTACTGTTCCTACCGCCGAGAAACACATATCAAATTTCGGACCGTGCCTGAAAAGGCCTGTTTCGAAAGACTTACTCCAAGTTCGCGCATTAATTTCCTCGGAAATTAAGCAAGGCAAGTTGAAACTGGAGTTCATATACCAGAAAACACACGGGAAAAGCTGGGGGACCCACTGACGAGCCGAACCCCTCGCAGCTGCGTCAGGCAGCGGCACAAGATCGGCGAAACACGCGTGTCTGGGCTTTTAGCTAATACCTGTGTTGTTAGTACGGTAAATTATTGCGCAATGCTATACTACTGGCTGCCTGTTGGCGGTTTGTGAATATTAAGCGGTTATTCCGCAGTAGCTGATGGATTTCAGCTCAAATATTCATATCAAATTTCGGACCGTGCCTGAAAAGGCCTGTTTCGAAAGACTTACTCCAAGTTCGCGCATTAATTTCCTCGGAAATTAAGCAAGGCAAGTTGAAACTGGAGTTCATATACCAGAAAACACACGGGAAAAGCTGGGGGACCCACTGACGAGCCGAACCCCTCGCAGCTGCGTCAGGCAGCGGCACAAGATCGGCGAAACACGCGTGTCTGGGCTTTTAGCTAATACCTGTGTTGTTAGTACGGTAAATTATTGCGCAATGCTATACTACTGGCTGCCTGTTGGCGGTTTGTGAATATTAAGCGGTTATTCCGCAGTAGCTGATGGATTTCAGCTCAAATATTCATATCAAATTTCGGACCGTGCCTGAAAAGGCCTGTTTCGAAAGACTTACTCCAAGTTCGCGCATTAATTTCCTCGGAAATTAAGCAAGGCAAGTTGAAACTGGAGTTCATATACCAGAAAACACACGGGAAAAGCTGGGGGACCCACTGACGAGCCGAACCCCTCGCAGCTGCGTCAGGCAGCGGCACAAGATCGGCGAAACACGCGTGTCTGGGCTTTTAGCTAATACCTGTGTTGTTAGTACGGTAAATTATTGCGCAATGCTATACTACTGGCTGCCTGTTGGCGGTTTGTGAATATTAAGCGGTTATTCCGCAGTAGCTGATGGATTTCAGCTCAAATATTCATATCAAATTTCGGACCGTGCCTGAAAAGGCCTGTTTCGAAAGACTTACTCCAAGTTCGCGCATTAATTTCCTCGGAAATTAAGCAAGGCAAGTTGAAACTGGAGTTCATATACCAGAAAACACACGGGAAAAGCTGGGGGACCCACTGACGAGCCGAACCCCTCGCAGCTGCGTCAGGCAGCGGCACAAGATCGGCGAAACACGCGTGTCTGGGCTTTTAGCTAATACCTGTGTTGTTAGTACGGTAAATTATTGCGCAATGCTATACTACTGGCTGCCTGTTGGCGGTTTGTGAATATTAAGCGGTTATTCCGCAGTAGCTGATGGATTTCAGCTCAAATATTCATATCAAATTTCGGACCGTGCCTGAAAAGGCCTGTTTCGAAAGACTTACTCCAAGTTCGCGCATTAATTTCCTCGGAAATTAAGCAAGGCAAGTTGAAACTGGAGTTCATATACCAGAAAACACACGGGAAAAGCTGGGGGACCCACTGACGAGCCGAACCCCTCGCAGCTGCGTCAGGCAGCGGCACAAGATCGGCGAAACACGCGTGTCTGGGCTTTTAGCTAATACCTGTGTTGTTAGTACGGTAAATTATTGCGCAATGCTATACTACTGGCTGCCTGTTGGCGGTTTGTGAATATTAAGCGGTTATTCCGCAGTAGCTGATGGATTTCAGCTCAAATATTCATA
>CACRXP010000009.1:1963467-1991704 GCA_902702965.1 Spirometra erinaceieuropaei
AAAGAGGATGAAGACCCGATCTCTGGGACAGTAGGTTTATTAGTCTGAGCTTTCGGTCTCGTACAAGAGGCCATCGTCAGAGACTGTGAGAATGCGACATCAAATGAGCGGTTTTTGTAGTAAAGCCACGAAGGGGGGGGGGATATGCTCTTTCTATAGAAGATTACGTCTTCTTTCAATTTTATACTCGAATGAGGGACATAATTCGGTTTTTAAAAAGTTTCTAATTGTGAGACTTTTAAATACCGTGAAATGGCCCTTCATAAAACGTCATGTCTGTTCATTTACCAATAGGCTTGCAAAGTTAACAGTATGGATCAAATCAACTGCTTAATTTTATGAACATCGTTTGATCTCCTCTTAATACCGTAGAGAAATGTATAGTTTTCCGTACGCGGAAAGTGTACGGCTTGTAGTTTGGGAACCCTGAGTGCAAGTGTAACGGCAGGTCGGGTTTTAAATTATTTGGGAATTGAAAAAGTTTTTGAAAACCGAATTACACCCTTTCTTTGAGTATAAAATTGAAGGAAGACATAATTTCTTACCGAATGAGCGGGAGAATGAATAATTTTAAGTAGGATTTTGATGAAATATAATTGGACATTTAGAGGCATCGAAAATCAACGAGAAAACTTCATGCTACTTAAGCAGTCATTTTTTACAGAGTGTAGTTTTCGCATGCATTCGGAAGGAAGTTCGTTCGAAAGCCGGCATTCTGAGGCAAGTGAATTATTATAGAATTATGCTGCGGGTTAATTAGCTTTCAACCCTACATAATTTATCTTTTCGAAACGAAAATGCATTTTGGAATTTCAGTTGACATTTCATGAGTTAGCCCACCTACTGCACACAAGGCTTGGTGCCGGCACTCTAAGAGAGTACTGTCATGTTCGATCTGTTTCAGCTGCTCCTCGGCGCGGACCCCAGAATGTCAGGGCAGTTAACAGAGACGGGCTTCTGTGGGTTCATCATCCATTAGTCTCACAAACAAGCTGAAACAACAAAAACACCGTATTTAATGCAATTTTGACCGAAAATCTGAAATGTGTTTTCCATTAGGAATGCAATATTGATTAAGATAAGGCATAGTGTCAAGATATTTTATTCCAGGATGTCGGCATTTTAATGAGCTTCTTCCCGACCGACTGTAGGGGCTATCCCGGAAAAGATGACTACTTGAGTAGTATGTCCTTCGGTGATGATTTTCGACGCCTTTACAACCCCAAATATACTTTGTGGGAAATATACTTTGCGGGAATATACTTTCTTGCACGCATTTCGTGTTGAAGCAAGTCGTCTTCAAATTTTGTACTTGAATAAATTATAAAGAAACTTTTTAAATCAATGAATAATTTTGGACCGAACCTGCCGTTGCACTTGCATTTAGAGCTTCAAAGCAGCAGGCTCTACACTTTCCGTTGAAGAAAAGTCAAATTTTCCTCTGGGTTATTTAGAGGATGCTGTACAGGGCTCGTAAAATTTCGCAACATAAACAAATCAGGTTGTATATATTTTATGGGGAGCATTTATGAAACTGCAAATACTATATGCTAATTAAATAGATACTGCAAGGTTTTAAAAAATCCCATGTTTGTAAGTTCGAGTAAAAAGTAATTTGTCGGAAAACGCGTATCTGAAATTACATTTTACGGCTAGATCGCAGTTGGTAGTTAGGAATGGGGAAGCGGACGGCGGCCTTAACCCTAACCTCAACTTTAAACGTTAACCCTAACCCTAACCGAAATCGTAAACGCAACCGTAGTCCTTAGACATAGCCGTAACTGGAAAACCTAACCGTAATACGGAAACCTAATCGTACGCTCAAACCCTAACCGTAACCCGAAAACCTAAGCCTAAGGGCATAACCCCAAACCGAAATTCGGAAACCATTAACCGGCACCCTAATCCTAACCTCGAACGGAAGCCAAATGGGTCAGATGTGATTATGGAGCCCCGCAAAATAACCCCAGTAAACAAATCCCCCGCCATCTGTAATACGGGACCTGGCTACCAACTGCGATCTAGCCCACTTTCCTACACGTTTTCTGCAAAATATTTCCAGATTTATTAGTTCATCCATAACCGACTGAAATCTTCATACTACTGAAGTAGTCATTTTCGGAACCGCGGCGTTGACAGACGACCGGAATGACACCTGACAGACGTACTTGCATGCGCTTTCCGGTGGCAGTCTGGTTCTCAGTCAATTACAGCTATCTAAACCAGTTAACCAATCACAAAGCTGACTTAGAAATGATCGCGCCCAATGCGCCTCGGCGTCTGCCGCAGTGACACTCTGACGCATCCATTGCAGAATTTTATGAACTGCCACGGTATCCTCTTAAAGGAATGAAGGAATATATGATCTTTCTTACTCGGAAAGCATGCACCTTGTAGACTGAAATCGCTAAACGCCAATGCAACGGCTTATCTGGCTCAAAGCTACTCGGGAATTGGGAAACTTTTTCAAAACCTAAATATACACTTCCTTCAGGTACAAAACGTGAAGACAATGTGATTTTCTACCAAACGAGTAAAAAGACGCATATTTCTGTGCATGTTTTCTATAAAATATGCTTGAATTTATAAACTACCAGAAAATCAATGAGAAAAATGCAAGCTGGTTGGTCATTTTTACTGGGTGTGGTTCCCACAGAAGGTCGAAAAGAAGTACATTCAGAAGCCGACATCCTGACGAGCCCGAAATACTACAGGACTATGTCGCACGATAACTAATATTAGAATCCTTCCTAATCGAAAACGCACTTTAGAATTTCGTTACCATTTCATGAGATCGCTCAAGCACTGTATGGGACGGGCTTCACAATCACGTTCAATGACCCGACAAAACTGCGGAGCTTTCCGTTAAGTTTGGAAATCTCGGACCGACGATGTTCAGAACAGGGTGAGGGCAAGCACGACTTCTGCGTGCACTAGTCTACAGTGGTGGCAGACTTGCAGAGCATCCATCGCACTCTCTCCTCCTCCCCCGCCTGAGCCCGGTGTCAAGACAAAGTCAAGAAGACCGAAGGCGGGAGAGGGTGCAGGTGGCTGGCTAGGTCGGGGCTGCACCTGGACCTACCGCCCTACCCCTTGGCCTACCAACAGACACTTGACCAGGATTTTAACCAATAAAAGTGGATCAAGAGAGGATAACATGGATCATCGGGCAACCATGCACATGACCTGTACACCCAACGGGAGCACATCTACGGGCAGGGAAACAGGTGGTAGCGAACTGCCGGTGCAAACCAGGCTGCGAGGGCCGTGGTTTGCTGAATCACGGCGTAGCAGACACGTATAATCCTTAACACCCGGAGGGGTGACAGCGGCTCTAAATTTAGCCTGGACCATCACCCCTCAAAGGCCGGGTTATCATATAGCCATCGACTGAGAGACACTACCCATGTGCCATAATGCAAGTTCATGGAAACACAGCTTAATCTCACAACTTACACTGGAGCTTGTATTCCATTGGTAAGCGTTTACAAAGTCGGTCGCATTTTAACAACTCCCACATGGAGGCAACCGGAGCTAGTGTTACACGCTAAAACGGAACTGACCCCCCTCTTCCTCCCTATCTAACGCAAAAACAGTTCGACCCTCGCAAACGACGATGTCCACCGTTGCCCTCCCCGTCTTGTCGTGCGATAATCCTGGCGATTTCAGCAGCCTGAAGCCCTGGCTGTTAGGAATCAACATAAGAGCCAAGTCTGTAGTCTACCTCGGTTATTTCCCCACAAGGGGGGGGGGCGGCCATTCAAACTCCCCCCTCAACCACCTAGTCTTACGCACTGCTATAGTCTTCCAGCAGTTTTTCAGTGACAGCCCCACCGATTATCTGGAGGCCAAGGTCAAAATGAGTGCTTCGACCACTTCTCCCAGCATGGTCGTCAGGGGGGGGGGGTGACCTATGTGCAAGGTATGCAAAATGGTCCCCCGAGGGTTACCAGACTATGCCGACTCCCTAGAAGCGCCTCGCTCGAGACCCTTCCAGGTGCTATCCTGTCCTGCGTTGCACCAAGCATTTAAACCTCTTTTGGATTCTCCGTACCTTACACTGACGAAGCAATTATGGAATTTAGCACAATACCACCTGTCCAACCGCCCTCAGGTTGACATCTGAAAAGATGTGACAACAAAGTCACTTGTCCCTACAACATGCTATGCCCAGTGTTACATCCTCACCTTTCAAAGGCCGGGTAATCATTCAGCCATCGACTGAAAGACATTATCCATTTGTCATAACGCAAGTTCATGGAAGCACAGTTTTACCTCAACCCTGTACTGGGCCTTGTATTCCATTGGCAAGTGTCCACAAAACCAGACGACGGGAGCGAGTGTTACACGCCAAAACGGAACTGACCCCACCGCCCCCCCCCCATCAGGAAAACAGTTCGAGTAGCGCAAGCGACGATGTCCACCACTGCCCATTCCCTCCCCGTCTTGTCGTGACAACTGCACAAGCCTGATGAGATCGTGCTAGCAGTAAATCACTGCAAAGTTGCGTCCTACCCACGATAATTTGCTCCCGACCAAGTTCACACTCGGTCGTTAGGAACCGCCTTGCGAGCCAAGTCCGCAAAGTGTGCCTCGGTCTTTCCCCTACAAGGTGGGGGGAGGTGGTGGTGGCCTGGACTCCAGCCTCAACCCCCCCCCCCCCAAAATCGCAGTGGTTTAGTGGTTAAATATGCTAATGAGCCTCGGGTGTTCTACACCTCGGGGTTGGGTATGACCGGCTGACGACGGCAAATAAGCCAGAAACGGCCATTCCAGTCTCCCTTGTCTTCGTCGGTAATGCCATTCTGCCCATATCATGCGCCCCCGTGCGGCTGCTGGTTGGCCTAGACAGACAGTCCATAAGGCACAACGGAACGAGTGAGTTCCGTATTAACGATCGGTGAGCGCCCCCTACCATTGTATATTCCCGACCGAAACCGACAGGGCAACGGGTTCGTGGCCCGGTGGTTAGAGGCGTGGACTTCTAACAGGTCGCGAGTTCGAGCCTCGGGTGTTTCACACATCGGGGTTGGGTACGGCTGGCTGACGACGGCTAGTAAGCCAGAAACGGCCATTCCAGTCTCCTTTGTCTTTGTCGGTAATGCCATTCTGCCAATGACAGTTCCCTCGATTGCCTCGAAGTCCAAGATCAAAATGAGTGCTTTGATCACTTCCCCCAGCATGGTCGTCGGAGGGTAACCTACCAGGTTCTCAGACGGCGCCGATCTTCTAGCAACGCCCCACTCGAGGCCCTTCCAGTCGCTATCCTGTCCTGTGTTACACCAAGCACTTAAACCTCTTTAGAATTCTCTGTACCTTACACTAACGAAGCAATTACGGAATTTAGCACAAGACTACCTCTGCAACCACCCCCAGGTTGACATCTGCAAGGGCCTGTAAGTCACTTGTCCCTCCAGCATGTTATGCCCACTGTGGCATCCTCCGTTCGTAACGAAGGCATCGAGCTAGCGATGAAGTGTCACATAACACAGACGCGCCCAACCACCGCCCCCCCCCCCGCAAGGTCTGCTAGACAAAAGTTTGGAGGAAAAAAAGGGCGGGGGGGGAGGAAACAAGAGTGAATAGAATCCAGAAAGAGCAGGAACAAAGGCAGGCAACATGAGAGAGTAGGAAAATACGCCTTCTTAAACATCTACAAATAGGCACTTTTGTATGTACAGGTAGGACGGGGGTCCAGGCCCATGTGGCGGGGGCAGCAGCAGTCGTGGGTGGGTGGGGGACGGCAACAGACAAGGGGAGATGCTCGTGAGTCGGCGGCGGCTCACGGGTGTTACCCCGAAGGATGACACAGGTGCTAGAAAAGGTTGTCTAGGTCGTTCTTTTGTAGAGATCGTGACGAGGATGAGGAGGAGACCAGGCGGTTGGACTGCGGATGTCCACTGACTGGATAACGATGTCCTCCCACCATTGAATCACGAGGCTGAAGAAGTGAGAGAGAGTGCCGGTACAGACAAAAGAACTATAGCAGTGCTAACTGCACCAACTTCCACCCGCTGACAAAAAATTTCATCGATAACTTCAACCTTACCTGAGGGCAGTTAGAAATCTGTAAGGGACTTATATGGTGATCGTGACAGGAAATATTAAAAGAATCCCATGGATATGTCCTTGGAAGTGTGAGGCCGTTCACCGGGGGTGGTCAGCGAACCCCCTTTATAGACGCAACTTAGCAACCTTGTTTTTAAGGGTGGGGTCAAAAACAGTTTAGCTCTTAGATGCCATAGGATGGAACGAACCAACCAGTGTCCTTGCAGTGGACAGAAAACCTTGCACAACTGACAAAAATGCCATGGACAAATTTCGGGGATGCGATGTTACTTACTTGGGATTTCAGTAGTGAAAGAGTCTAAGGCATAACTTTTGGTCAATCCCTACACAGCGGTAAAGGGGCCCACCAATAAAAGCTGTCCCAGGCACTGCTGGCCAGGTTATTCTTCGTCATGCTCTTGTGCTGAAACCTCATGCCCTCCAACTTACAGGCAGACGCTTCTTGGCGGCAACAGTTTCTGCGGGAGCTACGAATCACTTTTCTCTCACGTGACCATCCACTTCCATCGGCCTTCGTCCATCGACTCATTTGCCGATGTCTTCGCCATGGGACAACTTCCAACCTCCGATGTTGGCACACAAGCTGTCAGATAGCAGTGGGGCCCTCCACAGTCCCCCTCTCTCTGTCCTCGGTGTGGGGACCGGAGGCAGCAACGCGGTCGTCAGGCCTGTCCCCCCTGTACTCGTCCAGTGTTCATGTGAACACCACGGGTGAAGAAGAGCAAAGCGGCAAGTGCATTGTTCTGTCTGGCATGCTTGTTGCAAGTATAGATTCCATGCCCCATCGTCTCCCCCACAACTGCCAAGTTGCCGTGCCCAGTTGAATCAGAAAGTGTTTCACCAGCTCCAGACGAGAGTAAAATATTACAAGCTTACAGTTTGCCTGAAAACGGCATATGGCGCCACATCACGGCATGCGGGTATAAAATTTGCATAGAATTAAACAACGCCGTTTTTAATCATAAATTTTTTGTACGTTGTGATATAGCCTGGGGCAGCAT
The DNA here is from genome assembly GCA_902702965.1 of Spirometra erinaceieuropaei. NCBI lineage: Eukaryota > Metazoa > Platyhelminthes > Cestoda > Diphyllobothriidea > Diphyllobothriidae > Spirometra > Spirometra erinaceieuropaei. Next base: position 1,970,538 of record CACRXP010000009.1, read on the forward strand.
TCTGGGTGCAGACTTTCTTCATACAGTGCGTGACCAATCTCATGAAATGTTGGCCGAAATTCTGAAATGCGTTTTTGACTAGGAAGGATTAACAAGGTGGCGTTGCAATACCAATAATCATTTAGTATAATCCCATAGTACATCGGACTCACCAGGACGTCGGCTTTTGAATGCGTTTCTTTTTGACCTCCCACAAAAACCGTACTGGGTAGAAAATGACTACTTAAGTGGTATGAATTCTTCACATTGATTTTCAATGGTCTTATAAATTCAAATATATTTTATAGAAAACATGGACAAAATACGGTTTCTTTCACTCGGTTGATAGATAATCATGTTATCTTTATATTTTACACTCAAAAAAGGAGTATAATTAAGTTTCAAATAAGTTTTTACTTATGAGATTTTTAAGCTCGGTCAATGTCTATTCACACAGCATTGTACCTGTCCGTTTATCGCTGCTCCTCATGAATTGCACAGTATAGTTCTCATCCATTGCAAAATTTTATGAAATCTAAATGGTCTCTTTGTAAATGCATAGAAAAATATGTAACTTTCCTTACGCGGAACGCATGCAGCTCGTAGACTGAAATCGCTAAACGCTAATGTAAAGGCTGATCAGGCCCAAAATTATTTGAGAATTGAGAGACTTATTCAAAACCTAAGTATACACCTTCTTCGGGCATAAAATGTGAAGACAGTGTGATTTCCTACCAAACAAGTAAAAGAAAGCATATTTTGTGCATGTTTTCCACACAATATGTTTGAGTTTATAAAACCATTGAAGAGCAATGTGGAAAATGCATGCTACTTAAGCAGTCATTTTTTACTTAGTACGGTTTCTGTGTGAGGTTAAAAAGAAGAGCATTCAAAAGCCGACATCTTGGCGAGCCCGATGCACTATGGGATTATGCTACATGATGATTAATATTACAACGCCACCTTGTCAAAAACGCATTTCAGAATTTCGGCCAACATTTCATGAGATTGGTCACGCACTGTACAGTTGCGCAGGCGGTACCAAAGTGCCTTTTAGGGCTAATTTACCTGGTAGTCAGTTAGAGTAGGAGAACGTGTGTGAGACCCATTCCCATTGACCCTGGACAAGAACAGCTCGACAAATTACATGATTTGATAGGAGAGTTTAAGGACACCTTTGACTGGACGGGCTGATCCACTCAGAAGAACCACTGTCGCTCAGCATATAATAGATACAAGTACAGCTGGGCCAAGTAAGATCCTACCTGGACCGTTACCAGACCATGGCTGAACGCGATGATTGAGGACATGTTCAGTTGGAAAATCACGAGGCCATCTAATTCTCCTTGGTCTGGTCGTCCCCAGTCGTGAAGGTCAGAATTTTGCGGCCATGCGTCGACTGCCACAAGCTGAATGACGTAACAACAAGGGATTCGTTTTCCCTACCTCGGATTAACGCAACCCCTCAACGCCCTTTCGGGTAGCCGAGTTTTCTTCCCACTGGGTTTGGCAGGCCGTCCAGTCGAGAGGAAACAACTTTCTCAGTACCTTCAGGGTTACATGAGTTTGAAACCACGCCCTTCGGTTTGGTCAGTGCATCCAGCATATATTCCGGTGGCCCATGAGCCAAGTTCTTGCACAGTTTATTTCGAAAACCTGCCTGATATACTTGGATGATACCATTGTCCTAGTGGAGGACTTCTAAGACCACCTGCCTTATCTATGAGTAGTATTCAACAGCCTGAGGCAGGCGGGACTTATCTTTAAGCCTGTACAATGTGTATTCTTGCGAAATAATGTTACGACGTCCCTAGGACATGTATCCGTATCCGGAGTCGAGGCAGACGGCTAACATAAAATAACGTGTCGGACGTTGAAGTTTCTAGGGTCTCTGCTCATACTACAGAAATTTCATAAGGGACTGTACCTACAGTGAGCGACCGATCTCATGAAATGTTGACTGAAATCCTGAAATGCGTTTTCAATTAGGAAGGATTACTTAGGCGCGGTTGTAATACTGATTATCTTGCAGCCTAATCCTATAATATTTCGGACTCGGCAGGATGTCGGCTTTTAAATGCACTTCTTTTCAATTTCCTGTAGAAACCGTACTTATCCAGGCTGTCGAATATGTACAGTGAGTGACCGATCTCATGAAATGTTGACTGAAATTATGAAATGCGTTCGACTAGGAGGGATTACTTAGGCGGGGTTGTAAGATTGATTATCTTGCAGCATAATCTTATAACGTTTCGGCCTCGGTAGGATGTCAACTTTTAAATGCTTTTCTTTCTGACCTCCTGTAGAAACCGCACTCAGTAAAAAATGACTGCTTAAGTAGCGTGCATTTTTCTCATTGGTTTTTGATGGTCTTGCAAATTCAAATACATCTTACAGAAACCATAAACAAAAATAGGCCTCCCTTCAGTCGCTTGATAGAAAGTTACGTCATCTACATATTTTATACCCTAAGAAGTATAATAAGATTCAAATAAGTTTTCTAATTTCCGAATAATTTGGAGCCTGATCATCCGTTGCATTAGCGCTTAGTGATTTCCGTCTACAAGGTGCATGCATACGCTCCGCGTAAAGAAAATCACATATTCCTCTATGCCTTTAAAAAGATATTATACAGAGTCCATGAAATTTTGCAATGGATGAGGACCATGTTCTACATTTCATGAGAAGCAATGGTAAACAGACAGGTACGATGCTATGTAAATGGACATTGGCGGTCTTGAAAAATCTCACAATTAGAAACTTTTTTAAAACCTAATTATACTCCTTCTTCATTTATAAAATATAAGGATGACGTTATTTTATATCAAACGACTGAGAGAATGCCTATTTTTGTTTATGGTTTCTACGAGATGTATTCGAATTTGCAAGACCATCAAAAACCAATGAGAAAAATGCACGATACTCAAGTCATCATTTTTTATTGAGTGAGGTTTCTACTCAAAAGCAGTGTATTCAAAAGCCGACATCCTACCGAGTCCGAAGTATTATAGGATTATGCCGCAAGAAAATCAGTTTTGCAACCGCGCCTAAGGTAATCCTTCTTAATCGAAATCGCGTTTCAGAATTTCAGCCAACATTTCATGAGATCGGTCACTCACTGTATATAGCCGCACCCCTGAACAAGCGCATGCAACAGGCAGTGAAATCTAGATGGAAATCGGCGTGTGAAACAAGTTTTCACATCCCGTCCTTGCTTCTCCCGACAGATGGTGAGCAGGCCGGACGTTTTTGGTGAAAATTTTGGAATATCCGCCTTAAAATGAAGTCCATTTTCTCTAACACAGTATACTACATGGGTATGCACGTGGGCGTCTTAAAAGGTCTCATAATCCATGCCATTTTAAACTGAAGTACCCAGTCCTTTGAGCAGCAACATTTTCGAAGCAGGGGATTTTCCAAAAAAAAGAATTAACAAAAAGGCGGTCTTTGCAGATCTCTCAGAAAACACCACTAAGACGGAAAATTGGTGAATAGAGGTATCTGAAAGTGCTATCAACTGACAGTCAGCGTGCTCCTCGCGTATGGGTCAACCCAAAAGTATGCCCCATCTAGGTCTCATTTTAGCGATTTTCTACTTAAAATACTACTCCGGCATATCGGTCCGTGACGCAGGAGTTTCCCAACGCTTCCTTGACAGTAATATTGAGAGAAATACAGACTTGTTGGGCTCAGTTACGTACGTTCATGGTTCATCGGTGGAACATCAGTTCGGGAAAAGTGTGAAGTGCAAAATCTTGGTTATTTTAAACTAAGAATGTTTTATTTCCATACTAGACTACTTCATGCATGGACCCTAGTGAGCAGGTTCCGAAAAGTCTCACATTTTCGGGTTAGATAAAAACAGAGGTTAGAAAACTTTTGGCAAGAATTCTGTGAGGGAATTATATGAACGTGGGCGAAAGTGTGAATACCGCCTAATCCGAGGGTTAGGGCATTAATGAAGGAGGAGTCAGCCTGCCACTGGTAAGTATCCCTCCCCCCCCCCTGCCCAGGCGAAACCCTCGACGAGGGGCGATCAATACCCCCTTGGCCGCCAGTCCGCGCTGCGTTCGGTGAAGACCGGAAGGTGGAAGGAGGCGGGCATGTGTGGCTGCAGGTGTGCGACCGGCCTCCCTGTTAAGGTCATATGACCTCGTGGCCGGCAGCTGGGACAGTCCCGACCAGGTAAACAAAGAAACAACCCCGGGCTGGAATTGTGTTCGCTGATCGGGTTGTGGGACATGCTTGTTGTCCTCCCGTGTGGTTGGTTAGCTGATGACGGCTAATGAGACACAGAAATGACCATCTCAGCCTCCCCGGTCACGTAGGGTCCCCCTTTCAGCGGTTGCCATGCGACGACACATAGGGGACGAGCATGTCCCGTAGGGCGATCAGTGAAGGGAGTTAATTCTCAAGGTGATTCAGAAAAAAGGGGGAGAAATTAACCAGCCTGAAAGCCATTAAGCCAGTAAACGTAGGTAATATTTTGTAATCTGTTACAGTATGGAGATGTCCCTGACGAAAGATAAACGCTCACAATTGATACCGTCGGGCTGGTCAAATCGACATACATAAAAATCAGAGGCACACACCAGCCGGGGCGACAGTTCGACCGTCGTGTGCCCTACGGTATGGTCGGCACGGGGACGGCGACATGCGCGAAAATTAGTTTACAGTAACAGAAGACTTGTGAAGCATCTCCTGCACGCTCCCCTCCCTTACCCGCTGAACCCCCGGTGTCATGACAAAGTCAAGATGACCGGAGGTAGGAGGGTGCAGATGACTGGCGCAGCGTGAGTCTGCGCCTAGGAGTGCCACCATACCACCCCCCAGGTACGGACATTTGTTATAAACGTACAGCCTATTAACGTGGGGGACGGACCGCGATCCCGTCCCCGTATTACTCCAGTGCAACACCCGCGTGGCTGGTTGTAGGAAGCGCAATCAACCGAGGAAACACGACAGACACACACAAATGTACGCGCAGAACATGAAGTTATGCATTGCAGACAGACAGAAAGAGGAAGCTGCACATACAATGTACTATAAGGAAATATCTATAAACCACTTATATTGCATAGTTATCTATGTTTCCAGGTTCTCTACAAGATTCGGGTATACAGTTGTACATATGACCAAGAATGCAGGCACAGTTCGCCGAAGGACTTTTTGCAAAAGCGGCGGAGACCGATTCGGTCTAGATGTGGCGCTTAGATAAGGGCAGTTTTGAAAAAGTACTGCCTTTTAAAATTGAAAGTAGGCTAGGTTACACATTGTAGACGGTCAAAGCGACGGCGCACTGAACTGCCCTACGGAACAAGTTAAGAGGAACGAAGTGTCAAGACTCAGGTCGTCCTGCCTTTGCTCTGGATAACCAACCTGGACGCCACCGTCTTTAATTGTAGAGTTGTAAAGAAGTAGAAAGTACTTACTTCTTTGTACCTAGTAGGGCTGCGATCATGCCTGACCTAACCGGCCTCGATTATATCCCAAACTGCACCTCTTCACGCGTGACGATCCGCGGCAACAGATTTGGACAGTTCAACCCCTTCTCTTCGCCAACGACGGAGACCGGACAGCGAAGGTGCAAGAACCACTTCCATGTGTCTTGATCAACTATGTCGAGCCCACCTGGGGGCTCTTGGACCTCCTAGGTATTCCGTCTCCGTCCTTGGAGGAGGGAATGGGTCGAGTTCTCCCGACTGGCCGTCGCCTGTGACGAGCTACAATCCGCGCGACACCATCGAGGCCGGCTAGGTCAGGAATGATTACAGTTCCACCAACTACAGGCTTGCCTGGCTGATGTTTACCCGGGTGATGAATAGTGGGACGGACACCAGTAAAGACCACCAAAGCAAAGTCGGTACACCTTCGGGTCTAACGCCCCGACCGTCCCGTAAATACCCAAAACTCCCAATTACGGTACAGCGATCGCGAATCATCATCGCTGTCCTGCGCTCACGTTCCAACGAGATCAAGCACTTCAGACAACCTCGATTACCTTATCACCTCCGCCACGAACCAACCGATGTCCCATGAATCGAGCTTCCTCGCTGAAGGCAGTCAGTTCTTGATCAACACCAGGTGGACCCAGACAGTCTAAAATCCTGATGACATTGTACCCCGCCTCCGTCTCGTCTGCGCCAAGCACGCGAAGTGACTGATGCGCGAATTACGCCTGCAGGTTCAGTCAATCACAATACCAACCGTGTGAGCTGGCCATGGGCGAGTGTAATGTTATTAGGGAGACAGGCGAGAAGGCAACGTTATTTGCCACACACCAGAAGCATTGTCATATGCCTCTTAAAGCTGTATATTCACAGGGAGCACATGCCAATGTTCTCTACGTGCACAACAAGGAAAACGGTGAAGGCGTCGGAATGATGCTTTTTATCAGCCAGGAAATTGGTCGAGAAAGTATTTTATCTACTAAGGGGCATTGCCGATCATTAATCTTCGTTCGGGAGCACTTTTTTCTCCGATCAGGTCTTATTATCGAAAAGCCTGTGAGTGAAGCTCATGTGGTAATATGCGAATGGAGGAGCTTCCAAATTGGCCATATTGCACAGACCAAACATCTCAAGAACCTCCCACACTTGATAGTTTGGATGACAATCAAATTCGGAGGCCAACAAAGGGCGTCATCAACAACGAGGTGTTCATCGGCATCGTGAGGGTTTGGCAGGCGCGTGGGGAACACCTGGAGCACTCTAAAGCTGTCAGAAAGTGTTAGAAGTCATGGCTTGGAAGGCTGCCAGCTGACGGGTTAGCTCAGTCCTCTCAAGGCGGAAAGTCAGGCTGCAATGGTTCCCTCAGGGTGTGGCGTTTATGGCACTCCTACGCAAATGGGATGCGAGCCGTCTCCTTTTCCCTCCGTGAGAATCCCGGTCCATTATGCGCAGACCAGGTCTTGCATATGGTACGCGTAGACTGAGCTGTTTAGCTTTATCAGTCAGCGTACTCGAGTCCACCTCCGGTCGTCCTGACTCTGTCTGGCAACGGTATAGAGAAGGACCCCAATTAACTGTCAGTGGACTGTGGATCGTGTCATACGTGACTTATGATAATTGGAGTTTTATAGGTGGGGCAGCACGCTAGACAGTAAGCTGACAAAATGAAAGAAAACACAGAAATTGACTGATTTATGCCGAAAGTCTTATCCCACGCTATTGTACGACAACGGAAATGAGTGTAGTAACTAAATAGACAAAAAGTAAATTTCACAAAATAACGGGCTTTGAGTTAAGATGTGAGGTCGTGGGAAGTAATCGTTGTTGGCAATGTGATTTCTGCAACAGCCTGCAAACGTATGCCAGGATAAGACCCCATGATACGATCCACAGTCTACTGACAGTTAAGTGGGGTCCTTCTCCATACCGTTGCCCTCTGTCTTGCTACCGGGTCCAGATGGGTGAGAGAGGAGTGCGGTACATACTGCGCGCTTCGTTATAAACTATTTACTACACAAATCATCGTCCTGCGCCAAAATCTTCTGGGGGCACAGGGTGAACGTTGTCGTTCCCGATGGTCGGACTGACGCGCTTGCAGGTTCCTTGAATAAAAAGGCGAACCTGGCGACCGCGCTGTAGGTGACCAACCCTCTTCCCGCATATCATAGTGGACACTTCAATAAATCCGTGAAATCAACTTTTTTTCCGGTCACAGGGGGGAGTAGTTCCAATTCGTCCCCGAGTTCCCAAGTCGGAATCAGTGGCAGTCTGCAATACCTAGTGATGTCGAGGGATTTTGTAAACCGAGGACTATGAAATCCATTATGCCGTAAAATTGGAGACGGTGGGAGCCTGTAGGAGTTATAAAAGTACCGTCATTTAGAGTAGTCAGAGTGGAGAGGGCTGACAAGCGAACGGATGATGAAGAGACCGCCCGAGCTCACGTACTTCTATAAGGGCCAAACATCTAGCAGCGTTTCTAGTCTACAGCATGAGATGTAAACCGAAATTATCGGTATTTTCGGTTAGAAAATGTTACTTGGGAGGTGTTGTAGCACAGAATATCGTGCAGCATAGTCCCGAGATATCTCAATCACGCCAGGATGGTGCTTTTCGAATGTACACCTCTTCTGCCGCCTGCTAAAGCCGCACTTGGCTGGAAAAGGCTGCTTAAGTAGTATCATTCTTCTCACTGATTTGTAATACAGTTATAAATTCAAATATATTTTATAGAAAACATGCACAGAAATATCCCTTCTTTAAAGTTTACACTTGAAAAAAGGTATCACTTGGTTCAAATAATTCGCAATTATGAGATCTGTAAGACCGCGAGATGTCTATTCACAGCTGTGCGTTTGTTAACACTCAAAGTTGCCGGCGTGATGTTCCTTGCAATAAACGTATGCAGTGCTACTGCTGGTGGGGCTCAGTTATTTTCGTGAATCGGAAGCGTTTGTTAAAACCTAGAGATACCTTTTCTTGTAGATATTTTCTATATAAAACATATTTGAATTGATGAGGGCAACAAAAATCGACGGGAAAAATGCCCAACATCTAAGTAGTCATGTTTTACAGGATGCCGCCTTTCGAGTGTACCCTCTTCTGACGCCTGCGAAAACCGCACTTGGTAAAAAAGGTTGCTAAGTAGTATGATTTTTTCTCATTGATTTGTAATGCACTTAAAAATTCAAATATATTTTATAGAAAACATGCACAGGAATATCCCTTCATGTACTCATTTGGTAGCAAATTATGTCTTCTTTAAATTTTACACTTGAAAAAAAGGTATCGCTAGGTTTAAAATGATTTGCAATTATGAGATTTGTAAGACCGTGAGATGTCTATTCACATCTGTGCGTTCGTTAACGCCCAAAGTTGCCGGCGTGATGTTCCTTGCATTAAACGTATACAGAATGCAGTGTAACTGCTAGTGGGGCTCGACTTTTTTCTGAATCGGAAACGTTTGTTAAAACCCAAAGATACCTTTTCATGTATATATTTTCTATATAAAACATATTTGAATTTATAAGAGCAACAAAAATCGACGGGAAAAATGCCTATCATGTAAGTAGTCATGTTTCACAGTGCGGATTTTGCAGACGGCCGAAAAGATGCTTATTCAAAAGCCGACATCCTGGCGTGACTGCAATACCTTTCGATTATGCTACACGCGGTAATCAGTATGAAAACTGCACCTAAGCAATCCGTTCTGATCGAAAACACACTACAGCATTACCGGTTAACATTTTACGAGATGGCCCAGCTACCGTAAATGGCATCAGAAGAGAGGAGTCTAGGTGGGATGGAAAGCAGGAACGGGGCCTGATGAGGGTAAAAATCCTACCAGCGGCAAGTGCACAAAGCAGAGGAATGGTAGCGGGCAAAAACTGACCCGGTCCGCGGGACCTCGATGCAGAGGCATTGATTGACCCGTGGCGGGGTTGATGAGGTATTGCGGCGGCGGCTGCTGCTGCTGTTGCTGATACGGATCGTTGTCGCCCTGCCAACGGCTGTCGACAGAGCCCTCCCGACTTCCGCCATAGCGAGGGCCAGACTGGTTGTGTGAGTAATTAAGGCCAGGACCTGCATCTGGTCGGACGCCCTGCTAAAAGGACGAGATGCAGGAGCGGGGTTATTTAAATGGCACAAGAATTGTCCGCTGAGGCAGGGACGGATAGGGGGGGGGAGGGGGGGGTGGAGCACTGACCACCACTGATAGGGTCAATTGCTGACTCAGTCCAAACTTTGAGGGACAAAAACAGTTTGCGAACCTACTCGGCTTAACTGAGCCAAGGTGAGGCTGAGAAAATAGACTGACAAGGAGACGATCTATTGATCGAAAGTTTAGTCAAGTGGTCGGAAAGGCGTATAATTGGTGCAGGGGTTGACGGGGCCAAACGAGTACGTCCACGAGATGCCAACGGCGGCGGGTAAGGTCCGTGGCAGTCGAGGGTGTAGAAAGCAGGGGGTCAACTGCACAGTGGATTCGGTCGTATATGTACAGTAGGTGGGCTAACTCATGAAATGTCAATCAAAATTCCGAAATTCGTTTTCGCTTCGAAAACATAAATTAAATAGGGCTGTAAAACTAATCAGTCTGAAGTATTATTCTATTATAATCCAGTTACCTCAGGATGCCGGCTGCATGCAAAAACTATACTCCGTAACAATGACTACTTAAGAAACACGAATTTTTCTCCTTGATTTTCGATGCCCCCTAAAAGTCCAATTATATTTTGTGGAAAAAATGCCTAAAAATATTACTGCTTTTACTCTTTCTATAGAAAATTACGTCTCCTTCCAGGTTCATACTCGGCGAGACATAATTCGGTTTTAAGAAATTTTGCAATTGTGAGACTTTTTAATACCGTGAAATGGCCGTTCATAAATCGTCATGTTTCTACATTTACCAATGTGGCTTGTAAAGCTAACAATATGGATCAAGTCCACTGCTACATGTTATGAAACCTATATGGTCTCCTCTTAGTACCGTAGAGAAATGCCTGGTTTTCCGTACGCGGAAAATACATGGCTTGTAGTTTGGAAAGCCTGAATGCAAGTGTGACGGCAGAGCGGGTTCAAAATTATTTGGCAATTGGGAAAGTTTTATAAAACCAAAATATAGCCTTCCTTCTAGTGTAAAATTGAAAGAAGACGTAATTTTTTTTACTAAATGAGCAAAAGAATGAATATTTTTATGCACGTTTCCCATGAAATATAATTGGACTTTTAGGGACATCGAAAAGCAGTGAGAAAAATTCGTGCTACTTATGTAGTCTTTTTTACAGAGTATAGTTTTTGCATGCAGCCGGAAGGAAGTTCGTTCGAAAGCCGGCATCCTGAGGTAACTGAATTATTATGGAATTCTGTTTCAGGCTGACTACTTTTACAACCCTACTTAATTAATCTTTTCGATGCGGAGACGCATTTTGGATTTTCCGGTTGACATTTCATGAGTTGGCCCACCTACTGTACTTGATGCATTTGAAATCGTACCTGATCTAACCGTCCTCGACAATACCGCGAATTATGCCTCACCACGCGTGACGATCTGCAGCAGCGGATCTAGAGAGCTCGACGCATTCTGTCCTCCAGCGACGGAGACCGAAAACGGAAGGCCCAAGAACCAGGTCCATGTTTCAACTAACCGTATCGAGCAGCAGCGCCAGGTAGAGGACCGCAACACCGAGTCTTATGAGAAACGGATAACGAAGAACGTACCCAAACCACCCCGACCGTCTGTCTTGAAAAAGGTCAGGTCCGGTCGCGTACTCACGTGAGTCGTTCACACACAACAGATATGCCAGGGAAAAATGTAACATTGTCGGGTCAAATTGTCCGCCCACCACTAGTCATCACCAGTCGATGGAGAAGATGGCCGGTGCAGTCACACATTGTGATACGAAAACCGTACAAATTACAGATTACATCCAGGAAAAAGGAACGAGAGAGGATAGACCCGGGTGTTGAAAATGCCTCTAGTCAGTGATCATTTACTCGAACTCCAGAAAATCGGGTCAGCCACTTAGTACGTCTGACAAGTTTGGCGCCAAGGTTAGCAGGAATCTAGTGTGCCCCGGGAAGGAACACGCCGCTCAATAGGTTCGAAACCTTTCGGCATAAGAGCAATTTCTAGAGCGAGCAAATAACTCGTACTTACGCTGATGCTCCCGAGGTCATTAGCGCCAGTTACATGCCCTTAGGGGGGGGGGGGATGTTCCGCACATGAGCATGGTGATGGAGAGGGCATTTTTGTATTTTTGTACAATTTTGGACGTAGGCTAGGGTCCCTGATCCAGTTCTGACTGAACACATGTACATGCGGCACAGTAGTCGCCAGATGGGACAGAAGATGCCCGCCACGGCAAAAAAGTTCAGGAATTAGAGTCGTCCGTTTTGGACTTGTATGTAAACAGAATGACACTAATGTAGACGAACCCCAACGGGCCCTCTCCCTAATACCGGTCAAATGATAACAGGTTGAACCATCGTTAAGGAAACACGGTCACTCGAAAAATTGAAAAAATATTTGTGAAGCAGACAACGGAGGCACCAGATCGAGGAAGTGATACATAAAAACCTGACAAAAGGAGTTTTAAGGAGCAAAAAATCGTCAATACTAGAGCCCGAAACTCAGTAGTACAGAGGGTGAGTGGAAATATTTGAGGATACTTGAGAATAAATAATTCGGCCCAGTTAAGATAGAAGGGGGCGGTCGTTTAGTCGATCTCAGCCTCACACAGGTGCAACCCACGAACGTTCTTAATTGACACTCGGTTTGCATAGACTCCAAAGCACTTCCCAAAGTCGCCTTCATTTAGCTCTGAAGCGCCTCACGCGCGTACAGGGTTTCCGCATCTGGCGCACCTATGTAAGGTCTAGAAACTATGTGGTCACGGCGTCCGAGTTGCTGAAACATGCGGCCTCTGGGACAGCCAATCACAGGCGCCGACAAACTCGGCCATCACCCAATCAACGGATCAAGCCGACACAGTCTACCTCTCACATGACGCTTATGCACTCACGCCTGCGTCACACCGGCGGACAGGCGTGCGCACAGGCCCAGGGCCGGCCGCACGTAGGGGGCCCTGAACAGCACTTCTACCGATCTCCACCCTTCTCTAAAACAGACTTGGGTAGTGACAGTGGTGGTGGTGGTGGTGAGTACACCCACTAGTTAGACGTTACAGTTTATTTTTGTCAGTCTAGTTACCCAGCGCGTTCATGGGTGGCGGAGTGTGGAACGGTCTTAGTCGTGGGATTACTGTCAAACAAGTGGGTCCTTGGGTTTGATGATAAATAGGCAGTCGTACGCCATTCTGCGACTACACCTCCGGGACACAGAGCTAACAAATCGTCCTGACCGGTCGTGATACTTGGGTCCTCATAGACCATCACCCTTCCCAGATCTCTAGTCGGTTATCCCTGACGCAACACTGGGTAGTGAATAGGTTTGGGCTCGCTTGGAGCGCAACAACCCATCATCCGAAGGCTGCTGTCATCCGCATAGGACAAAAAGCAACACCTGACAGCGTTTTGCGCTAGTTGGAGATGCTAAATCACGGACGGGGGCGCCTTCTGGCCAGCTTCCAATGGGTGTGTGGTTGATAGTCGCTCGCTGCTCGAATGCCTTCCATGCTTTGTTAGTGATTTCCAGACACAAAGCCGGTCTATTTCGGTCTTGCGTAGAGTAATTAGCCCCTTCTCCCTTGATGTAGCAAAGCGTACGTCAGACGCGAGACAACCACCATCGGAGGCTCGATCCTCAATCAAATGGAACCGGGCCGAGTTATTCGGTCGATAACCTTAAATTTCATAACATTTGGGACATCGTGGTAACTCAACGAAGGACATCCGGATTATTAATTATGAGGAAAGTACGCGCGGGAATAGCCCCTCTTTTTCTTCTCCTATCTCGTGCTGATGGCATGTCTGAGCCAAGTTGGGCGGAGATAACGAAATCGGGAGAGACATTCGAGGTGGTGTAAGGCGCCGCTCAGTGAAAAGCGGCCCTCATTTAGTCTAAAGCGCTGGTGCAGTCACTTTTGGAGGTCCGCACTTTCAGACTTAGCACACGAGTCGGTCAATACTGGTATCCCGCGAGCCCCTCTCGGGAGCCGTCATGATGACTGGTGTTTAATGTAAACTAGGGCTGTTAAGATAAAACAGTCGTTGTATAGACAAGATACTCGCATAAGGAAGCAAAACTTCACTTCGGAACCACGCGAGAGATAGGGGGAGGCGGACTGAGACAGCAAGTCTGCGCAACACTGCTACATCATCACATGAAAGCCCGTGCACTAGCACGGAACAGAACAGACCTGATGAATCACGTGCTTAACCAAAGACTACCTTGCCAGTCGGCAGATGTGCAAAAGACCCCCTGCGACTCGAACACTGCTGCCGTCACCGCCATTTAATCAAGAATAATGGTTTGACTTGGATCGAAGACGCTAAGGCACCTGTGGGCAGTGTCGACATCGTTTGAAGGGGTAAGTGACCTCCGACAAGTTTCATCTTATGCTGCGGTGTCAGCGCCATTCAACTTCTTCATCCGGGATGATAGCACCGACGCGTTCACAGACGAACGACCTCCAGTCACGGATTGCTATGAAATAAGCAGGTCTCTGGGTCTGGCGAATCTGCGATCGCCGAGCATGCAGCGCTAATATCATCTGACGTTACTAGACACTGATTTTATAGACCGCTCACTTAGAACGGCCACCATCAATAACGGCATTGCGAGGTAGAGTTCTGCTCGCTATCAAGTAAGCCTTCACATACTGCCGTTCAACACCATCCTGACACCCCAGTTTGGTGCGCCGAGTATAAGGGGACAAAAACCTCTCGATCCAGGTATTACAGAAGCCCATTCATCATTTAGGCCGCTCCACATAACCACTGGTTGGTGAGTCATGGTTTAGCAAGATTTTCCAACTTGTAAGGGCTCTCATAATTACCGACACAGTTAGTTCCATGTTACAGGCCTATTGCATCATAAATGATCGCCTTTCATTGCAATCAGTCAGCGACAAACTTCCGAATGAAAATGAGTTAGTTAGCCCAGCAGCTCGGCTGACCAAAATCCTCAACGTCCCAAACACGTTGGAGGTCAATTTTAGTAATGTTCCGCCGCCACCTCCACCAGTTAGTCAGGTGACAACCTGAACCATTTCGTCTTCAGGTCGGCGCAGCACAAAGCCGGGCCGTCTCAATCGACGCGTAAGGAGAGCATAGTTGGAGGTTGAGTCTCTGGCCGCCTACATACCCGGTGACTGGAGACGCGATTGAAGAGATGAGTCTGGGGAACGAAGTGCAAACACCACCGGCGAAAAACTGTAAAGTGTCATTTACAAATAGAACAAAAGTGCCATGCCTGAAATCCGTAGGGAAAGATTTTTTTCGAATGGAGCTTAATTCACTCGTGACTTTTTCTTATGACTGATCTTATGTTGATTTCATAGAATTCGACAGGGTTGGACGAAGGTCGCGTGCACCCGATTGATCCAGTGGTCAAACTTATTTGTGTCTTATTCGACTGGCGCAAAGTTCGGCCGAAGATAGCAAAAGCCATTCACCAAGCCGCTGTCTGACCCTGACCACTTAAATCTAATCGCAGTCACATGTGCTGTTGGCCAGCGGTTAAGACAGATTGATGCTGGCACCGGCAGTCTTACAGAGAGTTCGGCTGTCCCATCTCAGATCCACGGTAGTCTTCGAAGGAATGGCATCCCCCTACCGCGTCAAGTTCGCTTGCAACGGTTCGTCCGTCGTACTCAATGATTACTATGGTTGCTTGGGTCGGCAGTGATGACTGACAGATCATTTGGAATATAGAAGGGGGGGGGGCTTTCGAAGTATCTACCTCACCCCCCTCACATTGACCGTGTTTTTGTGGCCAGACAAGGTCGAGACGACAGGAAATGGGCTAGCCCTCATCTATGCATGTTTCAGACGTGCTGATTACCTGCTCTAGAGGATGCAGGCTTCATAAACTTGGATTATACGCTGGTGAGAGCTGCCATAAGACCAAATTGGAACGGAGTCACTATAACCTAGCTCTCATTTCCAAGGACCGAATCATCGCACGAGTCAAGATTCCTAGCGTGTCTTGAAAGTTTGTAAGAGCGTAAGAGTTCTATTGGTAAGGGTATACTGGGTAGTTGGATCGGCCTCAGCTTTTGCCACATTGCCTGTCAGTGACAAAACTGAGTGAAGTCCACTTTTGGCTAGGCCGGTTGCAGTGGTTAACGTGGGATAAAGTCGCCGTCCTTCGTACTGAATCAACAGGCTCGTTAGCTCTACAACACAGTCCGCAAAGTCGACGCACGGCCGAAACCGAAATCACCGCAGGTTTTGTGTTAAATTGCCCGTGTGATAAGCAAACATTTCAAGGTGTGGACATATTGGAGAGGGTGAAAGGAAGTAACTTCAATAAGCAGCAGCACAAGTGATGTCGGAATGCTAAAAGACCCCGCACACTGACACAATAATTAAAGAGGGAGCCTGATTTACTGAGTTCGCAGCAGTTCCATCGTCTAAAAGGATCATTCAGACAGATTTAAACAAGGTCGTCGAATACGCAAGCACATTTGCTAGTCGATGTCTCCCGCAACTAGGCGCACTGTTTTCTTTCCACATAAACAGGTGTATAGAGAAGGGTGGGAAAGACAACGAAAGAACAAGAAGCTATGGTAAGTATAACTGGGCGAGACCCGAAAAAGGAGACACTTGGTGTTTCATGCACAAGAATTTTGGGACGGCCAGGTGAACCTGCCGTACAAACTAGATCATAACCGAAGAATGAAGTAAAGGAAATCTCGAAAAGGAGAAAGTTGTACATACTCTATGGGCGGACTCCATCATCTGGAAAGGCTGGCTTTGAGGGGAGAAGACACCGCGGTCCAGGCGTTGCATTTTACTATCTGGTTCTCCATATCCGTTGCGCACCGGATGCTGCTGCGGTTGCGACTGGCGGAAGGCGATCTCGCCACTGCTTCTGCTGTGTTGGATAGGCTGACCAGGGCGCTGAACGCCTCGAGGGGGTGGGGTTTCATGCGATCGTTTTTCAACGCGACAATTTTGCTTCATAAAAGAGATAAGTTCGGGACGTATGCATGACCACACAGAAGTGGGTTGGATGTTTAAGACATTCGAATTTGCACTGGAAAGCGTCCTAGTTTTCTCGAGCGTGCGTGCGTGAAAGCATACGTTGGTTTAGTGAAGCTTAGGTTGCTGTTAATGCATGCTTCCCCCTTCTTACGTCTCTACCAACCACCGACAGGCGCGTACGAGATCTTCAGATGAAGGGTGGCTAGTTCATCGTGGCATTTTGACATTACACGCGGGTATTGAAATAATCTTCAGCGAGCCGTTGGACAGCATTGACAGCTATAACTAGAGACATATGAGGCATTTATCTATTAGGTGCTGTGAACGAACTGGCGATTGACGAGGCTTTCACACATCAAGTAAAAAGAGGATCCCCATGAGTTATAAAGTCAAAGTGGAAGTGATTTTTCTTGTGAAAAATAGCGCCACACCACGTGTCAAAAGCCGGGGCTACAAAGAACATTTCGAGACGTACGATTTCAGGCACGGGCGTTAGTATTACGCACCGAGCCAGCTTCAGGCGCTTGTGGGATTATTCAAACGAGTGGCGTGCACCGAGCTGTCTCGATTACGGGGCGGACACGGCATTTCTAATTCGTCTTGGAGCTAATGGCTTAGGGCCAACGCGCGCTGCGGCACAGTGGAACGGAGTCAATGATTGTGAAGTTTTTTTTACCGACAAAGACGAGGACACTGAGACAACCATTTTCGATAGACTCGTCAAGACCTCGGCCCGGGAACGCCCCGTGATGAACAAGTCTAACCCTATTAAGAGTTCAAATGCGATTAGTAAGCACCCGCAAATTTGCCACATCAGCTGACGTTGATCCACATGTTTGAAGAGAGACAATAACATCGCTGCTCACCTTGGCTTGGCTCTCATTTAGTTTTCGCTGCTGCATATTTGGATCCTCCCGCGCCAGCCGGTCCAGTCTTCTCGACTAATGAACATATGCTGGTAACTCAGGGACAGTACCTTAAGAAGCAGTCGGAGCTGGTCTTTTATTTTGGCGTCGCATTCCTGGAATGTCAGAGTAAATTCATCAGCCATATTCTTTATTTCCTCCAAAGTCAGTTTTGGGGAGAACATGTGGTACCACTCTCCGTTGGCACACTTAATGTCAGAACCATTCCATTTGGCCGCAATGTAAAGGCTGGTGGCCGCTATAGCTTCCATGGAATGCCGCAAAACGAGCGTTGTAAGGTGGAGTATGTTTGTGCAGATGTAATAGCTGGTATGAGAAATCTCCTTTGGAAACTTGTTTTCTCGGATGACGTTAATCAGGATGACATGTGGCTGTTTAACCTCAAGGGTTTGGAACCCAATAACCATCAAAATAGTGGCTTCAAGGGAATGGATGTTCTGGACAATTCGTTTATATGTATCCGAGTTTTCGTTCGGCATAGGCTTCCGAAGGGCATCATAGGCTGCTTTCACGAGAAACAAGAGCTTCCGGGAGAAGTCTTCGGTCTTACAGGCAATGTAGAAGGAAGCAAGGGCCACCATAATAGGTTTGATAGCCTCAGGCGTGAAGACCTCGTAAAAGTGGTGCATGTAGTACAAGCTGGCATTAATAACGACTTGAGTCCTGAGCCCAAAAGTGAGTCTATAGATATAAAATACTCACGTTTTAAGTCGGGAGCCAATTTCTTGTATGAGGCATGCACATTGCTGTCTTCTTGCCAGGTTCCGCCGGCTTGCCTCCATCTGTGACTATGGTGGCGATCGCACGCCCAAGAGTTTCGGAATCAGATATTTCCAAAGTTTCCGTCTCAAAGGTAGATGTTAATCCGGATCCCGGTTTGAAATCTGAAGATTCCCTAAAAACATGCCGGCCTCCTATGAGAACTTGAGTGGTGGATAAATTTTTTATGGCTACCAGGACGTTTAGCGGGAACATGTATGGAGGTAGAGTCAGAGACTTGAGACGGGGACGGCTCAAACTTGTTCCGTATGTGAAGAATCTGGGGGGTAAAGTTAAGGACTATATGAGTGAATAAATTATTGCTCACTTGCTGGAATTTTCATTGGATTCAAGACTTAACTGGCCATTAGAGTGCCACGTGCGAAACTGTTAGGGGAAGTCTCGGGTCTGGGCAGCCAGCGAAAGGATAATCTATATCCACTAAGAACCACATAGCAAGACCATTGACGAGTGAACGGGGGGAAACAAAAAAGAGGAACGGTAAACGAACCGGGTGACCAAAAAAACTAGTGAAAATTATGGAAATCGACGATGGTTGGCGTGGAATCGGACATGTCTGGTACAATGTGGAGAAGGCACAATTTCCATAAATGAATCTGTTATGTCGGACGTCGAACCGAGCTTTAATCTATAAAATAAAATTGGGTTATATTAGCACTTCTTGGGCGTTGCCAGTCTCCTTAGAACACAGAAAAAAGGCTACAGCAAACTCTGACTACATTTGTTTTTGTGTCTGCCTAGTCAATAGACCACGAATTAGGAACTTGTTCTAGGTTAAAAAAACCCGAATTCCAAGGCAAAACAACGTTAAAAGTCAGAGAAATGAACTCGATATGACAGTTCGACCGTCGTTGCAGACGATTTCTACCGCGTGATCTGCAGCAGGGTGAGAGCAGGCGCGACGGTTCGCGCGTGAATTCTTGTACGGTGGTAGTAGACTGTCGATGCGCCCACTGCACTCTACAATCCTCCCATACCTAAGCGGGATGTCTAGACGTAGTCCAGAAGACAAGAGGCGGGAGAGGGCGTAGGTGACGGGCACGGCCGGATCAGCACCTAGGCGTGCTACCACATCCCCTGGTTCACAAAAAACACTAGACTAGGATTTTGACCTACGAATTGTAGCGTCTAAGCGGTAATGGTGTATGCTCAGTACGCCACAACTTCAGGCCATATCCCATGTTGGAAGAAGCGGGATGCCAGTTGAGGAGGAAAATGATTTATTTGTTCTGTACAGAATAATGAAGGAAAGGTGGCAACCGGACGAGGATGCGTCCGGCGCCGCGGAGGCGGCTTCCGCGGGAGCGACGGGCCGTGTGTCGCCGAAGGCCGCCGCTGCAAAAGTGTTTTGGCCTTCTTTCCTCTGTGCTGTCTGTTCCAAATCACGTCCGCAAGGGCGGCGTCCCGTGTGTGTGCACTCGTAACCAATCAACGATAGAAAGTTGCGTTGATTGTCTCCGAGCCCACGCGTAGGTGGTGAATCCTCGACCAGGAGTGTGGCGTGCACGGGAGTGCAAATCGAGGGTTAGCGAGCGCAGCCGTGGCGCGTAAACAGTAGAACGAGGGGACAGAGAAAAAGCTGCTAGCGAGAGGCGCGACGTAGCCATTATGGCTGTCCACAGAATCGATGGGGTTTGCAGGGATCCCGGCGTGCGCGGCCTGAGCCTGCTACTGGGCCTGCCACTACAAACACACACACCAGAGGGCTACCATCTTAGGCCGAGGCAACACAAAAACAGAACGGCTAACACTCGAGGCGTGGTTCTCCGATGCCCACTCTATCAACAGGCATCTGGACCTTCCTGCAGCTTACAAAGTCCTACGTCATCACAACCGTAGAGCTCAGGACTAAACAACCACACCGGACTTAAGAAGACAGCACGGAGATAGCCCGACGCTGAACTTACTCGGTGAGGAAGAACAAGAACCGCCAGACCGACCGCCC
The DNA here is from genome assembly GCA_902702965.1 of Spirometra erinaceieuropaei. Lineage (NCBI taxonomy): Eukaryota > Metazoa > Platyhelminthes > Cestoda > Diphyllobothriidea > Diphyllobothriidae > Spirometra > Spirometra erinaceieuropaei. Next base: position 1,990,730 of record CACRXP010000009.1, read on the forward strand.
GACTAAAGTCCAATCAGCTCCCCTCGACGGAGTGGTGACTCATAAAGCGCACAGGCAAAAACGCCCGCCAACCATTTCCTGAGAGGCCGACGCAGCGTGAGGAGAGAGAAAAATCGATCAGCATGAGGCCGGCCAACACAGCGTGCCACTTTAAATTAAATTTCTGATCGATTAGGTGCAGTTTACGCTTTGACAATGAAGAGCCGACCCAGCTCTTTGAAACGTCAGTTAAATAAACCTGTTCCGGAGAGCCAATTTTCTTCTTCTACTAAATGAAATACCTACTGACCTCGTTTGTACGCGCCACATGCACGACCTGGCCTCCCAAACACAAACACCAGGATTTCTTGCAACAGGGAGTGAGCGGCATGCATCCCACATTCGTGAGAGTGCAAGAGGACACGTTAAGAAGGAACCGTTACAATACGGCTATCTGCCCACCAGCCCGTCACTTCGCACAGACACACACATGTGAGCAGACAGCGTGGACTGAGCTGGGACGCCAGTAGGTAACCTTCCAAGCCACGGCACTTGGCGCACCGTGATAGTCTCAGGCTCGGATTACACATGCAACGGAGCAGCCACTAGGAGAAGGAGCTGAGAAGCACTCACTACCGACTTGAGAGGCGTAGATTATGTGCTTGTGTTGTGTGCTAGTATCTGATGTTGGTGTGCATCACAGATGTTCGGGAGGAGAGATGTGATAGCGTGGTATGACCGGCGGTTATCTACCGTGGGTTTTCATGGATGTGCATATGTCCTAGTAGGCCGATGCAGTGGGTGAAAGTGAGGGTGCAATGCGGGCGGTTGAGTCTAGTGCCTTTGAAGTGTGTTAGTGCTCCAGACAACAATTCGCCAGTATCCGTGCGATGGATTCGCAAGTGACTGATCAGGCGAATGTTCGATCGTAATGAGGACAGGTTGGAGCCGAGTCCACATCGCCGGAGGTTGGGGTTGTCGATAGTGATGGTAGTA
>CACRXP010000009.1:1992185-2014118 GCA_902702965.1 Spirometra erinaceieuropaei
GATAGTGATGGTAGTAGACGACGGGACGTCGAGTGTTGTCCCATCAACGGAGAGAGGGCGAGAGGTCGAGGTGTTGGCGGAGCTGGTCGCCGTGGTCGACGCAGGGGTTGGGGGAGGGCGGATGATGTCGGAGATCGATGGCGACGGGCATCAGCGATCTGATCAGTGGTGACGGGGCGGTCGTCGCCGTGGCGTTTGCGACAGGGGTAACAGTCGGGATGTTCGGAGGGAGGAGAAGATGGCGTTGCCGGGTTGTCGGGGCATTGTTTCAGGTGCTCTACGCGGCCGATTCTCAAACGGAATGTGCGTTAGCAGCGCGGACATGTTGAAGGCGGCTGGTGCAATGCAACAAGACTATTCCTTATGCTTATACATCGTTCCTTTCTTTCTTATAGGGACACAGTCAGCAAATGCCCTGGCCGACCCGACCGAAGCCGACACGGACGAACCGGACGCTTTTGAACCGAAGGAAAAGCACGGTCGATTTTAGTTTGTAAGAGAATAATAAATATGCTTCGGCCATCTCGCCTTCTTTTCCGCCGTCGCTCATTTGAATGTCGATGTCTGGTGGTCTCTGGTGCCATTAGTTTCGCCTTTCTTGCAATTCCGTCTTAGGATCTAGTCTAACCTAGGACAATAATCCACGCTACATTGGCTGTAGACGTTGAGGTATCAGTACACTTGTGATTTGTGAGTCCCCCTTTTGGCTTTGGCGGCGCAGATCTGATTTGCCATGTAGATGGTTGCGCCAGTCTTCACTTCCCATCTCCAGGCCTGTATGTTCTGGCGAGGTCTTCCCAGGTGTCTGGATTGTTATGCAATCGCTTCAGAGAATTCTTCAAGGTGTCCTTGTAGCGTCGTTTTGATCCATTCAGTCGGCGGGCACCCGTAGTGACATCTGCGTAGAAGAATTATTTTGGCAGACAAGCGTCAACCATTCCCACCAGGAGGTCGCTCTATGGCAGTTGCAGTCGCCTCAGCATGGTGCGGATAGCGAGAGTTGCGGTCTGTTCTGGAACTTCTGTCTGGGATCCTGTCCCGTCATCTCAGCTTCCGTATTCGGCAAAGGCAGTTGAGATGGAAGCAGTTGAGCTTCCTGACACGGCTTGCGTAGACGGTCTACACAGGATTGTCGTCAAGACGACGGCCTTTGCATCTCCGGCTTGATGTTCAGTTGAAGGCCGTGGCAATTTCACATGGAGGCTTGTAGTCGACCAAATGTCTGACTGGCTTTGGAGATCCGAAGGACCAACCCGCCGTTGATTTAAATGCTGCGCGAAAGTGTGCTTCCTAGATAGCCGAAGTTGTCAGCGGTTTCGAGTCGGTTGCCATTGACAGTGATTCGAGGAAAGTTGTATTCAGCGTTCGGTGACGGTTGGTACATGACCACTGTTTTGTCCGTGTTGATCGTCAGGCCGACGTTGGCACGCACGGCGGTGAAGAAGCCCGCACTCCGTTGCATGTCGACTTCGGTCGTGGTGTTAGGCACACAGTCGTCGGCGAAGAGCAGGTCGTGGACGGTAGCCGTAGGTAGTCGCGCGGGACCTACATGCGTCTGCCCCTCACGTCTGTAGGCCAGGCGTATCTTAGGGCGCTCATCACGGTAGGCGTTCATCGGCATGGCGGAGGAAATGAGACTGTAGAGGGCGGGCGCGAGGACACAGCTCTGCTTCACTTCGTTGGTCACTGCGAATGCGTCAGATATCGCGCCGTTGTCCGTGATGTGCTATCATCCAATCGTGGATAAGACGTACCATAAGCATAAATCATTCAGGAAAGCCGCCTTTTGCAAGATTTTCAACAATCTCTCGCTATTCACCGTATCAAAGGCTTTCGTCAAGTCCACAAAAGAAGTTAAGATGTGAGTTCGCATTTCCTGGCACCTCTCCTATAGCTGGCGAGCTGCGAACACCATATTGGTGATGTCTCAGTGTCGTCCAAAGTCACACTGGCCTTCCGGCAGAATTTCCTGCTTGAGGTGGCCGTTAAGACAATTTAAAAAAAGGAGAGCGAAGGTCTTCCCAGACATACTGAGTAGTGATGTGTCTCTGTGGTTATTAAAGAGTTGCCGGTTCCCTCTCCACTAGTACAGAGGGACGACGTTCGCGTCTATTAAGTTCTGAGTAACCTGTCCCTGTCGCCATATTTCTCGGAACAGCTTCGTGAGTTGGTCCATCAGACGTTGGCCGCCGTGCCTGTAGGTTTCAGCTGGGACCGCATCGCAGCCTGGTGCTTTCCCACTGGATAATTCTTGGCCGAGGCGGATGGTTTCCGAAAGTGAGTGCTGGAAATTAAGGTCCATGTTGGTTTCCACTTGAGAGAGCCGGTAGATAGCGGCGTCAAGAATTGTAAAGGAGCATTTTAGGACGTTTTTGAAGTGCACGGCCCAGCACCTCAGAATCTGCGACCTCTCCTTAGGAAGCGTTGAGCTATCAGGGCTGGGAAGCGGGGTAGTTTCTTTCATTGTGGGGACCGTATATCTCTTTGGTCTCATTGAAGGTCGAGGTCGAGGCGCGAAGATAAGTGAAGCGTTGCCTATGCTTTGATATTATTCGGCGATTAATGCCTCGTTTTATTTGAGTTCTTTTTAACTGTCGTTTATCATTGCCAGGTATAACCTCTCCCAGCCTTGTTAGACAGTCTGGTAAAGTAACTGTATTTTTTGAAGCGCCTTTTTAGTGACTCCGTGTCAGACCGTGTTTTCCAGTTTTTTTAGTAAAATAACAGCAGTACCGTGCGTTTTGTTGTACTTAATCAACGCTTCTATCCGTGTACTGAAACTGAAAACCTATCTAGTATCCTGTAATGCCCTGAAGGACACGTGCTAAAAGACGAAAGTTTGCGACCTCCCCTCCGTCTCTGAGTGCCAGAATCGTGGCCGGAGACGCGGCAGGTGGCAGCATCTGCTTGCTGCCTTCCTTGGAAATGACTAACCCAAAAATCCCCTTAGTCCAATTAGAACCTCTTGACCCCTTAATCGTCCAAAACTTCGCCTCTGTTCGTCGTAACAGAACGTCAGCCGACGAAATACTAGATCAGCTGATATATGGCAGTATAAGCAGCACTTCTGAAAAATTAACTCAACAAGCATTTTAAGTTATTGGGGTAATAAGCTCTGAAACCGAGGAGAGAATAAAACGCAGGCATAATTTTATGCTGCGAAACATTCCGAGTCACTTATCTGCTGTAGAAGGAGCGCATTTGTTCCTACATGGTTGTGGTTCGGGCTTCAGTGTCGCGCTCGCTCCGTACTGCAACGATACTTGTTACACTTTTCTCCTTGTTAAAAGTCGACTTTATCTTGTCGAGAAGGGAGATAACTAAAGATTGCTACCGTAAATGGCGCTGCTCAGTTTCGCCGGACCTCACATCAATGCAGAGAAGACTGAACAAATTGAAATTGTCAGAAACCAACACCGCCATAATGACAAATATTGTCAGCTTTAATAACACATCATCATCTGCGGCCTCTTCACGTCATGGCATAGTCAATTCCGTGGGGGTTTCGACTACTCTTGATGCCAAGATCTTCAAACGCAACAACACGCCTGGTATATAAACGTCCCTACCGACTCCCCCAGCAGCCCCTACAAGCCTAAACAAGTGCCTAAAGTAAAGTCGAATCCAAATGTCGTCTCAGCCACTCTGACACCGGGTAAATCCAGCTCCTTTAAGGAATCTTTTCTCCCCAGTCGTCTGCCACTGCCTCAAACACCACGGTCAACAACATAAAGTGTTTTCGACTATCCCCAGACCTCATATCGAAAAGGTTAGGCGGAATACGCCGACATTCCCGCCTCTAAATAGAATTCCTGTTTCAACAAATACACTGCACCCCCCACCCCAGCATGTTTCCTCCACACCGTTTTTTCTCATGATTCAGTTCATGCAACTTGCCCCTCACAGAATGCGCTCTATCGACGCTCTTGGCAGAACACTCTGTATTCGCCATATACTAGTAGTCTGGTCGCATTTCCCATGCCCCCTCCTCGGCTGGACTCGGCTGACTGTAACCGATCGCGCCTGGGTTCCTATCGCCCCGAGACTGGTTTTCAATTCGCCACTTTGACATGAATAGCCTCATCCGGCATTTGAATTCCGCCTTGATAATGCCCGTTTCGAACCTTTACTCAGTACCACATGCAGGTCAGTCCTGCCTGACCCCCCTACTTGCCCCTTCATGAAATCCGTTATACATTGCTACATACAGGCCGGTCCTGCCTGATTTTTATACATTCAGGTGCGAGAGGTTTTCTAAAGTTCATGTAAAATTTATTCCTACTTGCTACGAAAGGGCCCCCACGGGTCTTGAATAAAAATCATTATCATTATTATACTGGGTCAGCTAACTTATCCGCTCCTCAGCTTTGCTCCGACAGGAATACGTTATAGTATCCGGCCCGTGGATTTCCACAGAAAATGAGCTGGCTAACAATAGTCACCAGTATCCCTGCCCGTCATTTCCTCCCTCAAATCCGACTCTTTTTTATTCGTGTCAGGATCTTTTTATGTCACAAAATATCTTTGCAGAACCGGATAGGTGCATCCGGACAGTATGCTCCGTTGTCAGCCAGTCACTGGAAGACTTAACGATATGATACCAGTGTCGCAACAATCCGATGCGCGGCAAATCGGAGTGTTGCGACACTGGTATCATACCACCCCGCCTACCACCATTTCCGTAAGACAGACAGACGGGGGAAAAGTTTTCCGAAGTGTTGCGACACTGTATTCACGCCGCCAGCTCTCCATTAGGAAAGCATCGGGACCCAACGCGGTCCTGAGGGAGGTCTATGAGCGTGGCGGTTTCCAAATGATTGGCAAACTCACAACGTTGTCCCAAGAGACGCGATGACCAGGACACGTTCATCGGGATTTTAGGGACGCGACCGTCGTCCATCTCTATAAGGCGTCAAAGAACAGGCAGATCTGTGATAACCACAAAGGCATTTCACTGCTCAACACTTCCGGAAAGATCATCGCCATCATCGGCAGCTCGGAACATGGACATCTCTCGAAAAGTCAGTGTGACCTCCGACGGCCTCGCAGAACTACCGATATGATATTCACCGTCCGTCATGAAATGCCGGCCCACCCATATTTAACTTTGTGGGCCCGACAGAGGCCTTCAACACGGAGAATTTTGATAGATTTTGGAGAATCATGCAGAGATTCGGCTGTTCAGGACGATCGACGCACATGGTATGCCAGCTTCGCGACGGGAGGATGGCACGCATCAGGGACAATGGGGTAGTGTCAAAAGCATTCACAGTGACTAATGGGGTGAGGGAGGTCTGCGCACTCGCTCCCGCCCTCTTCAATAGAATAGAATAGGTTTATTGTAGCGCCCCTTGGGCATGTTGCCTGCCGTAGGAATGAACGCCTATCATGATGAGCGCACTGGAATCGGCATTGCCAATCGGATAGAAGGTCAGCTTTTCGATAACCTATGCATTCAGGCCTCAACATCCATCTCCAAGACGCTCGTCTAAGATCAGCTCTCCGCGGACGAATGTGTGTTCAACATCATGACAGAGTCGGATGTGCAAAGAAACATGAATTACGTCATCACCACCTGCGCACACTTCGAGCTAACCATCAATACGAACGAAACGGCGGTCATACATAAACAGTCAACTAACACTGCACACAACCTCCCTCTCACCACCATCAACGGCATTGAGCTGGAGACTGCAGACAAATGTGCTCATCTAGGCAGTATATCCCTACGTTGCGTTAAAACTGACAATGTGGCTCAGCCAAACCCTTGGTCAATCACAGGACCACGGCCTCCACTTCAACGCAAGACTGAGCATTCAAAAAGCTGTAACCTTAACGACGCAGTTTCGCGGGGACAGGACCTAGGCAGTCGACAAGAAGCAGACGTGTAGACTCAACCACATCCACCTCAACTGCATTAATATGAATACTGAAGTCGAGAGGGCAACGCAGGATTCCCTGCCAGATATCCTTGAACTAGACGGAATCCTGAGCATCTACACCATGCCGAGACAAAATTAATTGTGTTGGAGCGGCGACCTCGAGAGGATGAATGAAAGAGGCATATCAAAGCGACTCTTCTACACGATGCCAATCGGGTGCTCTCCAATATGGTGGCAAACACGATGCTACAAGAGCATCATAAAAACCACTCACCGGCGAATGTAAATGAACCCAGTGACCTGGCAGGAGCTCGCCCAGCACCAACCGGCCTAGAGAAGAACTCCGAAGACTGGAGCGGCAATTTGTAAGGTTAACTTGATCGCCACTTCCAAAGCAAAATGGGCGACTCGCGGTTCTCAGACGCCTCCGAACCACAACACTGACAGCAAACCCCTTCCAACTTATCCACGCTGTCAATGAACATTCTGCATGCGGATCGGCCTCATCGGACATCTCCGAAGTCGGGGCATCAGAAACCGGACAGCTTCAACTGGTGTCTTCGTAAACACTGTCGTCGTCACCCGTGCACTAACCTTCACGACGGCGACCCCACCGACTCTGGTGTACACCCTCCTGATGCTTTGCCACTGTTGATAACCTCCCATACGCCCTCCCTGTCAAAATCTCCGCGAAGACGATTACCGCCATCCCCGCTTCCATCATCGGTGTGAATACTCCCGCATCCTGACAGTCATCATCACTGCCGCCACTATCCCAAAAACTGCCAATGCGGACCCGATCCTAACGTGTGTTTATTGTGACTGAACATTCACATCGCGCATCGCCTTCACACTGAGATTGGCCAGCAGGTTCCTGGAACCCCGGTCTACGCTCGATGAACCCATCTATACTATCCGCATTGTCCGAGCATGTTTATCCACCACTAGGGCTTGTTCAGTCACATGCGCTTCCATGCCAATTCGTGGTAAATCTTAGCAGACCTAACCCTACCGCAACGCATCATCCATCACCGCGTACGCCACATAAAAACGCATCCCGCATCACCCGCCGCAGTCACGAAACAGGCTCTTCTCACTTAAGTGTGAGGCTGAAACCTCGACCCCTCTCCGCGTGGTTCCTATGTTATTATAACACATGTGGAATACGAGCAGCCCATTCCCTTTGCGCGAAAACCGGGTGTGTTGTGTGAGGGCCAGGTGGCGACTGGCATGCACAGATGGGCGGTTTTCAGTCCTGCTAGTCATTGTGTTAAATCGCAGCATCAGTTGGTGGACAGGCTCGGAAAATCGACCAATGCACGAGAGAGAGGCTGAACCTCAGTGTCCATCCCTCACTATAAACCATCTAACACGCTTTTAAGGTATCGCGGTGCGCTGAAACCCGTGGCATAGGAGCCTGCCAATTGACAGACCAACTCGATCATCCTTCCAGGATAGAGAGTCAGTCTTCAACAGCTGCATCTCAAGGTGAACTCTGTGGCACCCCCAATCACTTGGAATCCGAGCCGGCCATTTGCCGTTCCTGGGAACACCTGGTCCGTCGCGTGTGGACCAGGCGCGTGTGGCACGCGTGGACAGGGTGTTCAGTTTTGTTAGTCAATGCATCTGATTCCGCTTCGGATCTTCTTGAATTTATCTTTACACCGCACCTAAGGGTGTGGGGGAGAAAACGTGCGGGAAATGCTGCACAGGTCTATTAACAATGTAAATTAATTCATTCGCAAGTCGTTGCCGTTGCACCTACTATGTTGTAGGGCAAACGGTGGACATTTGACGGCGATGGTGGTTCGACTGTGCAGTCGTACACCTCAACGTCGGTCGAGAAGTCTCTCCAAAACACCAGTATTTTAATAACTGGGGCACAGCAAAAGATGAGGAGACGCAGAGAGATGTGGATATGTGCGCAACCGCGAATTCGATACCGTCGAAGCACGGTATGACGCTCGTTCAGAAGACAACTATTACTTCTCACTGGATAAAACGTGATTTACTAATATTTTCCCTCAATCTTTTTGGGAGGATTTTCTATGTGTCTGTAAGAGTCAATTTGGAACACCGAATGTCATTCTGGACAACGTGGATGAGGTAAGATAGTGACAGCCTCGAACAGGTGCAACAGAGGGCTACAAAGGTGGTTGATGGTCCCAAAAATCGATCGTTTCAGGATAGATTGGATAAGCTTGATTTACCCCCCCCCTGCCTTACGAGACAGTTGAACCGAAACCTGCTTTTGCCATTCTGGTTTGTTCGTGGCCATGGTAAACCACACAGACCAGAGTACTTCTTCGAGTTTACATGCACGACCCACCTACGATTTCACCCCCAAAAAGTCAATAACAAATGCACGCGACTATATTTCAGGCAAGTTTTCTCCAAGTAACGGGTATTCTGACAGTGCTACTTGCGACAACATGAGATGGTAACAACCAAAGCACTGTGTGTGTTTAAAGGAAAGCTTGATGGTGTAATTTTTGGCAAAGAACGCCTTTCGCATGGTTGTTTATAGTTAGTCTTTTAAAACGCTTTGATCTTTACTCCTTCATCATTAAGTCCAGATGAACGACGATAATACATTTTTAAATTATGTTGTATTATGAAACGAGCGCATTGTTGACGATTGCCGTTGTAAACAGTGTAAATTTGTAAATTACCATGCATTTATAGCGCCACCAAGTGCTCTGCTTATAACGACCCAACTAAATACATACGTGACAGTTCGAACATCATTAACGATGACTTCCGTTGTGTGCCTCAAAACATAGTGGGCGCAGGAATAGTGACTTATCCCTATATTTGTTCCGCTGTCAGCTCCTTTGATTATAAGCTGCGTACGAGGTTGTCATTGTCGTTTGACGTTAAACGTTCATGTATCGTTGATTTCAGTTCAGTTCGGTTCAGTTTATTTAGGGAAATAGGCGTCAGCCTTTAAGTATCCTATTTGAAACATAGAAAATGTGTGGTATACAGATAACTGTTCCGGGATGAAATAGTTCAAACAAGCCCATAATGGTAGGACAAAATGGGAACGGGTTACAGGGGGTGAGCTCTACTTCTCATCGCTCTTGATCATTTCGGAACATAAATATGTCAAGGTTCTTTTTAAAACTTTGTATAGATGGTGACATCATAACATCTGCGGGAAGGGCATTCCATGGTTTGACCATTCGAACAGAGAAGGAGAACTTCCGCACATCCAGCCTTGCCTGCTGAGTTCGCAGTTTAAACGGGTGACCTCGGAGGTAAGTCGTGGTAGCAAATTCAAAAAAGTCCTCGAAGGCCAGACTGCAATCCAACCCCTTTATAATGCGAAAAGTTAGCAAGAGATCCCCGTGAAGTTGCTTGTAACTCAAAGGAGGGAGGTCCACATTTACTAGGCGGGTTGCATAAGGAAAGGAGCTTTGACCCAATTTCCGATCAAATCGCTCCATCGAATTATTTACACACCTTAATTCCTACGACTGGACTGATTTCTTCCTTAGTTCGGATGTAAATGTTTGCACTGCAAATCTTTAAGAAATTCTGGATCCGCTTATTTCTCGTTTTGTCCACCGTAAGAAAATTATTAATGTTGGGGATGAGGCTTTCCTACCCTTACCCTTTCGTCGCAGATTGCGCCGGCTTTATTGTCGTTTCCAACTTCAGAACGATGTTTCTCTCCTACCCTTGATTCGTGATATTTTTGATCGAGCTAAGAGATTGTCTGAAGAAAAACAGCTAGCCGAAGAGGTCCAGTTTACCGAAAACCATTCGTTAAATGTCTCGAAACTTTTCTCTAGAAAAATACGAACTCATAGAAAGACGCAGCATCCCATCCTCCGAGACGCTCTCGGAAATCCCATAGTTGATGCCCAGTTAACCGCTGATAGCTTCAATGATTTCCTGTCCAAAACGTTCATTGAAGACTCGACCACTCCGCTTCCGACCATCCAGTCATTGACCGGGGCAGTTCTAGAAACTATAACTTTCACTCTGTGGGATGTAACTGTTGCGATTCGGCGTTTTCGTCAATCTTATAGTCCAGGACCTGGTGGTCTCGCAGTAAGCATTTTAAAAGCCGATGCAAACACGATCTTCCCATCCCTCTTATGCAAGATATTTAATCTTGCTCTTGAAACTGAAACCTATCCTACCTTGTGGAAGGAATCACACATTTTGCCCATTCTTAAGCACGGCAAATCTACATCATTTGATGACTTTCGGCCAATAAACACCCTCCCTGCAGTTTCGAAGATCTTAGAGACATTGATCAAGGATAAGATGATGTGTCACTTAACAGCGAATAGCTTACTGATTGTTGCTCAGCATGGATTCCTCAAAGCTCGATCTTGTGACACCTGTCAACTCTCTTTCTTTGACTATGTTCTCCAATCTAGGGACAATGGTTTTGCACTTTACACTGTATATTTCGATTTCACTAAGGCTTTTGATCGTGTTGACCTTGCTCTTCTTATTTTGAAACTGTCCTCTTTCGGAATAGGTGGCAAACTTTTGAATTTTATATCCTCTTACCTGGGCACTCGTACACAACGAGTTAAGATTTCCAATACTATCTCCAACCCCACACGTGTGAGGATTGAAGTCATTCAGGGTAGTGTACTCGGCCCGCTTTTATTTTACCTTTTCGTTAATGATGTAGCCGATTTATTTCAGAATGGTAAGCCTTTCATGTATGCCGATGATCTTAAATTTGCATATCGATATAAGCCGGCAGATCGTGACATCGTGCTTGAGCTCCTAAAGAGCGATCTACAGGCTTTCGCCCAGTGGTGCCGCACATGGCGCCTTTCTCTTTCTTGGCATAAGTGCTCAGTCATGGTGGTTGGCGACGACCACCAACCTCAACTAAATATTGAAGGTCACTCCATAAATGTGCCCAGGGTTACTAAGGATTTGGGCATATCATACTCCAAGAGTCTCAATCTCTCGGAGCACTGTGACTTGATAGTCTCCAAAGCACGCAGAACGACCGGGTTTATCCTGCGAAACTTAAAAACTAGGGAAATCAGAATGCGCCTTTACAACATGTACGTTAGACCTGTTCTGGAATACTGTTCGTTTTTATTTAGCCTCATGCGTGCTACTGAGCGGAAGAAAATAGAATCCGTTCAACACTGTTTTTACCAAGAGAATTTTAACCCCGGAACACCGACATTTGTCTTACCAAGAACGCTGCCGGCTTACGGGCCTTGATCCTTTATGGTTCCGTAGATTACAAAAGGGACTATTTTTGCTATTTAAACTCTTATATAATCACACATTTAACCCACTCACCTCTTTAAGACATCATATCCACCCACGACGTAACAGTCACCGTGAGGTCTTCTTATTTCTGCCTCTGGCACGTACTGTTAAATATCGTCGGTTCTATTCTGTAAATGAAATTGCTATTTGGAATAAACTACCAATGAGTGTAAAAACTCTGCAAAATTATCATTTATTTAAGAGAACTATTACTCGATTTTTGCATTCAGAAAAGCTTCCTCAAATTTTGGGTTCTGAGTCCACTGATCGACTCTACCGTAGCGATGGCGTTTGTGGTCCCTGAACACTATGGCCGGTTCCACCAGCTGTTCCTCACCGCCTCTTCTTTGACTATTCCCAACTTCATGAAAGGAATTGACGTCCGATAATCTCCGATACCGTGCAACACCCTCCTCCCCTTCTTGACGGTCGAAAATCTACCGCCAGCAGTTTTCTTTTCTCCTGAACACTCCAAACCATAAAAACTACCATCAACTATATTATTATTCTTCAGGAGTTTTTTTCACTGCTGGTCGGATTTGTGTTTAATCGCTTCTCTTGACAATGCCTGTAAACTGGCATTTAATAATAAATTAAATTAATTAAATTAAATTAAAAATACCCCTAACCATCTTCGTGGCTCTCCTTTGAACTCTTTCGAGGCAGTTTTGATCCTCAATCGTCCTCGGTCTCCAGGCTTGTATGCCGTACTCCAAATGCGGCCGGCCGAATGTGCCGAATGTCTTTGAGAAAGCATCTTCGTCAAAGTCCATAAGCGCACGTTTGATGTCGTACAGTACAGACATTGCGGTTTTTGCCACTCTCGAATAATGTGCGGATGGTTTTAGGGAACTCGTCGTCAGCACACCGAGGTCCTTTTGGGCTTCGACCTCTTGTGGGGCTGCACGGTCCAGAACGTAGTCCCTCGTGCTGGCGGACCTGGTTATGTCGCCTATATGAAGTATGCTACATTTACCAACGTTGAACCGTAGGAGCCAACGGTTGACCACTCTTCCAACCGATTTAGGTTCATCTGCAGTCTGTCTTCGTCGGCAGGATGCCGAATTACATTCCATGTATTCATGTCATCGGCAAACATTTCTACTTCGCAACCTGAAGCTCCTGCGGCACTGTCCACGTATATAACGAACAAAATGGGACCAGTACCGAACCTGGGGAACACCACTCTCGACCATAGCAGGATCTGATTTCACTTGACCGATGCACACAACCTGGTGTAGACCCAAAAGGAAGTTTTCGATCCATTTAAGGAAGTTGCCACTGATCCCTATTTTTATTTTATGTAAGAGCCTCTGGTGTGACACAGTGTCGAACTTCTTCGGGAAGTCGATGAAGGCTATATGGACCGCGTGCCTATTGTCGAGAGCTCGGGTCCAGCTCTGGAGATATTGCAGCAAGTTTGTCGTGCAGGATCTTCCTTTCCGGAATCCATGTTGGTATTTCGATATCAGGCCGCGAACTTCCAGGACTTGCATCAGTTCACTCTTTATGATCCTTTCCATAATTTTGCAGTGGATACATGTCAAGGGTATGGGCCTGGAGTATGTCGTCGATACCCTGTTACCTCCTTTGTATAGCGGAGTAATATGCGCCAGCTTCCAATCGATAGGCAGTGTTCCATTGTCAAATAACGTTTAAAAGAGCATCGACAAAGGCACAGAAAGTTCACTGGCAAGTTCCTTGGGAAGCTTGGGTGGAATCTCGTCTGGTCATGGTGACTCCGATTCGTTCAATGCCTCTAATTCTCTTTGGGTAATGCCTTATGAGAAGAGTATATCACTGATGCTTGGGGTCGGCAGTTCATCTGTGGAGGGAGGAAGGAACCTTGCCTCGTTTGTGTAGACTGATTGGAAAAACTGTGAAACATACGCAGCTTTATCGCTACTATCAGCAGTGTCAACGCCATCAGTAGTCCTTATTAAGAGGATTTGATGCCTGTTCCTTGTACTTCTTCGGAGGTAACTGTAGAATAATTTTGGGCTCTGCGTCGCTTTTTGTAGCAAGTTCTTCTCGAATTCCCGCCGCGTCTTCATGATTAGGTTCCTCAGTTTGTTCCTCTGTGTCTTGTAGGTGTTGAAATATTCAACTTGCCCATTGACGCAGTATTTTCTCCACAATTTGTGCTTCCTGTTGATTTCTTTCTTAAGATTCCTATTTAGCCACCCAGGGCGTTTGTTCAGTCTTACACTAGTCAGTTGGCAGTGGTTGTTGATGAGCTGCAGAAGGACATTCTTGAACAGCTCCCAGTCATCGTTGGCATTTCCCGTAAACATTGAACCCCAGCCGAGACCGGATAAGTCTGCCCTCATCTGACTGAAGTCGCCTCGCCAAACGTTGCGTCTTTTTTGGTTTGGAGTATGCGAAATGGAGAATAACGAATAATCCCACATAAGCATTACATGATCACTTCGGCCAAGGGGCGGCATGGAGGTGATCTCGTCTAGGCTGTCTGGTGTTTTCGTAAAAACCAGATCCAGGCAGTTTGCCCTTTGTCCTTCACGTATTCTCGTTGGGAACATTACATGTTGTGTGAAGGATGCCTTTAATGTTTTGTTCAGCAGACGGTAATCGAATGCCGATTTTGGACCTGACGCTTGGAGGGTATTCCAGTTTGTTCCTGGTGCGTTGACGTCGCCCATGATCATGATGTTAGGTCGACTGGAAAGTTTCGCCAACTGCTGCAATATTTGAGTGTCCGCGATTTGGTCTGTCCTAGGTGGTCGGTAGACAGTGAGGACATCAAGACACGGGGAACCGGTAGCCTTGATGGTCAACCAAATAGCTTCCGTGCCGCACGCAAACTCAGTGGTGTTTTCCGACACTGCCAGGCCCTCATTCACATACACAACTATACCACCCCCTGACGATATTCCCTGTCCCTCCGATAAATTTGGTATCCAGTCAAGGCTATTTCGCTATCGCTAATATTCCCGGACAGCCAGGTCTCCGTTACTGCTAAAACATCTGGAGACAGCTCGGCAAGGTATAGTTTTAGCTCGTCTAGTTTCGATATGAGTCTTTGGGCATTCGTGTACAAACACCTCAGTTTTGCACCAGCCGAATTTCCGATTGCATTTGACATTGTTTTGAGCATTACTCCGTTTTCTCGGACGCCATTTTCTCTGGGCTCTTCCGTTACCTGATAGGTTACATTAATATCCGTTGCTTCATTCAGATCACTGGACGTTAAGGTCTTACTTATGTTGTCACCTTGAGCAGGTGGTTCCACGAAGGTGTCTCTGTTAGCTGAGTAGTTGCCGTCGTTCTTAGAATTATTGCCTGGTTCCACTGAAACGGCATACACTACCGAACTACCTTCCTCTTGAAGATAGTCGGATTGTGTTCGCTCTCCTTCAGTCCCGATTTTAACTCCAAGACGGGTTTCTTGCGTTTCAGCCGCTCCACTGGGAAGTATTCCGATTGAAAAAAACCCGTTTGTGTGTGTTTCTGAGGTCGGTTTTTTTGGAGAGGATCAACTTAATTTGCTCTTTGTTCTTCAGAATAATTTTTAGAGGGCGAGATGGTAGTGCGGCTGTCCTGTCTTTACTCCTTTTTCCTATCCGGAATGCCTTCAGAACCTTTATTTCCATGTCTGCCTGGAGTAACTGATTAAGCATACCATGAAAAGTATCAAGGTCTTCCGAGACACGGTCTTCAGGTCTGACTGCATTTGCTTCCGGCAAGCCGTAAATAACCAAAACCTGCTGGTGATCATGGTCTTCCTTACTTTGTCTTTCCGGTGAATTCGCTGCATGTGGGCGAGGACGATTTACGGAGTCGTCGTTTGGACGCCCACTTTTGCTGTCTACCGACTGTCCCGAGCAACCCATCAGGACTGATTGTGCCTTTAGACTCCTGTACTCTTCTGCGCAATTTCAGCTCCAAAATAAACTGAATGCAAGTCTGAATCTAAGAAAGAGCATGGAGGTCGGTAGCTAGGCCCACACACTCATTAGTTTTATCTGAACAAACAAACCCATCGATTTTGACGTCGTTTTTGGCTGACAGTGTACCATCTAGTCAACGCGACGGTTATGTCTGCTATATTCCGCAAGAGACCAAATCCAGTAGTTGATATCCGACTACGGTTTGAAATGCACTATCAAGAGAACTTTCCCTGCCATATATTGTAAATGTAAGTGTTACGAGGCTCACTTAATCAAGAAATCCACTCTCTGGCATCCATTGTGCGTATCAACCAAAACGAGCACGGGGCACGCTAGCCTTTTCTAAGCAAGACATATATTTGGCTGCAGTAATATTCCACTACTTTCTAGGACATGAGGAATCGAGCCCGCTACACTACATAAAGGAGTCTTTGTCATGATGACAAATACTGCATATGAAGGGGACCAGACCTAAGATATAAGCCGTTCATCAAAATTCCGGGCAAGAGGATTAGTAGTTCGTTGTCAAGCTCGTGTATATTGGGGTCGTGATGGATTAACAGATAAGTTGAAGAGACTGTTGGGTTAAGGGTCTAGTGCAAAGTTTTGGCCTCTGGGGAGTGAGTTTTTGTTAAGAAATACAAAAAGCCACTGCAGATCCCGCAAACCTCACGTTGCAGGCTTTTAATACGCTATAGTGAGGGTGCAGTAAGCAGCACACATATGAATTCGAGATATTAGAAAACGGCTTTTCCTAATGTGTTTACGCGATGAATTATCATCAACTTTATTTATTTTTGGCTCTCCTCCTTTCAAGTGAGCATTATTTGGCGGATTAATTTTCTGAGTAGCTGGAGGAAAATCATTTAGATTTTCACTGGCTCCGGAATATCCCAAAATAAAAAGTGAGAAGATTAAATCCTACTGATATTCATCCAGTTTGCCGTAGTCGCAATGTTGACTGCAAAACCAGCCTTGATCCAAACATACAGCTCCGCTATTATCGTCGGCAGTATTCGGAGTGCACTCATATACTAGGAAATCTGGTGCTTTGCAACTTGCGCCGACTTGGTAGGGTTCCGGTTGATGCTTCCATTTTTCGCAGATGATGGAACAGACCCAGATCTTTCTTTCCTTAACTCCATCGTGGAAGTTTCCGGATATGTGTACATAAGTAACAATGATGTGAGGCGCATCCCTCTTGAGTCCTTGAGGATTATACGTGGCAGGGCCCCATTTTACATTCCAAAGGCTGGCAAGAGCGCTTTGGTTATCAGTCGTAATACTTTCAACAAAACGGTTGGTCTGGAGGTCGTTGATTTTCGAAGACTAACCGGTGAGTTCTATGTCTGTCGTAATTACAAACACTTGTTATATTCCTATACATAGGTATACCTATATCATTTTAATTCCTTTTTCTTTCAACATCTTGTTTTGTTTCATGCTATTTACGCAGTATTTTGGTTTGTATATATATATATATATGATAATGTCTTCTAAAATAAGAATGTTTTAAAAGCAAAAGGCCTTTACCGTAGGAAAGTCGTTTACCCATGAAGTTACGGGATATCCTCTTCTCATTGGACCTTTGGTGCTAACTTCAGAGCATTCGTAGGCAGTCGTAGCGACCAGTAATTTTCTTTTTAGACGTTTCTCCCCACAGTCAAATGAGCTTCTATTTGAGAAATGTAACTACAAAAACACGTTTCTGGCAAGTTAATTCGCAGTTAACTTCAACAGAAACTTCCATTAAATTCTCAATGTCCTAATTGATAATCAGCCTGACATTCGTTTAAAAATTCAATGTAGCAGGGACCTTTTCTCCAAGGTCGTCGAGAGTCCTCAGAACAATTTTTACTTCTTTGAAATTGCGTACAATATTTGTCCTTTTTTAAAAAATTATTTTACTTCAAAGGACCGTCTTTTCTACGTTTTTGAGCTTCCTATTTTTAGCTTTCCGTCAAATAATTTAATGGAATATTCAATATCTAAAGCAAAGACAACTTTATAAATTTTGCGCGCAAAAAGTCAAATTTTATATTAGAAAATAATGCCACGTCCATTTTCCCCAACGCATAGGTCTACAGCCCACGGTAGTGATCACAGATTTTCGGTAGGGCTGATTATCAACAATGTCGATGAGTTTTGCCGCATATAAAATTTCACCATCATAGAAGATATTTAATTACCTCATGGTTTAATCGTATAAAAATCCATGATTCAACAAAGCGTCTTTAAAACAAGTTATAGGGCCAGCAGAATTGTGCTTTAGTCTGTGTAGCGTTTACAGCATCGATGATGTCATCGGTTTCTTTTTAAATTCTTTGTAAACTTTCCTAGGCCACCTTGTTGTGCCTTATGTAAGATAGCTTACTCACCGAACTGCCGACGTTTTTCGCATTTCTTATCCCTTCTCGGGGATGCAGCAGAAAGCAAATTAATGTTTTTCGATTTTGAGGCAGTTTTCTGAGGTACTTGTTTTTTCATCGCATCAGTAATCCAAAACCATAATGTCGCTATATGGGACAACCCCCAACTCTGCTACATGGCCTTCCGTGTGGATTTTACTGCCATCTTTTCCAATCCAAGTCAACAACGAGTGCTTAGAGTGCCTGAATCAGATCTTATCTCCCAGCTTGGCTGTGATTTTGGTAAGTCTGCATGATGTCTCTAATACTCTCGAGACTCGTTCCCTTCACTTACGTACTTTACTGGCTTGTGAGCTCGTGCGTATCTATTTAGTCTGCGTGATTCAGCCCTCCTTTCGCTTTTTATTTGCTGGCTGCATTTCACTGGATTTTGTTTTTTCTTCCAATGCGTCGCATTGGTACGAAAGGCTCGCCACAATCGCATACTAATCTGGCTAGTAAGTCCATCCCGTTCCTCCTGAACGGAGACCGATTTTTTTAATACCTCCTTCCCGCGAGGGCGGGACCCGCATGAATGGCTTTGCACCTTCTTAAAATGAAGCACTTGCGTACGCGTATGGCTGCAGATGTTCATGGAGATGCATATATATGTGTATTAGTAGACGCATACACGTGAATATAAATATGACTGCCATCTTTCATCGGCAGGTGTCCTTTATTCTTACAATGTATTCACTAATGATTTAGCACGAACTTCAAACGAACATTAAGAAATATCGGCTTAGAACCCTAATTTCCTGCCCTAGAGCATGCACTCTTTCATGCATTTGCTTATCTTCACTTTACCTGATTACTTTTGAAAAGCTTTAAATTGATGCAAACCGGCTTTTTCTCGCTCCACCTTCATTTTTGCATGTTTTACTCCGGATAAATGCCCAGGGTTTTTCCCTCTACTGGACTGTTTGTCTTTGGAGGAGGTAGGTGGTTCACGTCTGGCCCGAGCTGTCGTGCCCTAACGAATGGTTGCTCTCTTCCGTTACAACCGAAGTCAGAATTTTTTCAAGGTTTATTAAGGTTATTTTACAAACACAAGGTTTCTATCTTCTGCTAAGCAGCTTTGCCTGTTTATACAGATCCGGTAATCCATTTGGCGGAGCTTGTGTTTCCGAAAATAAAATGGACACGTTTTTTCATGCGGTTAATCTGGTTACAATCATGCTAATTAATCAGAGATAATAGCAAGTCACGTCGACAGACTGTACATTGTCAGCACAAAACACAGGAATGTGCTGACTGTCGCTGGGTATTCCATCTTGCACTCATACGCTTTCCCATTTCACTTTCCCAAGAAAAGACTCCTACTGCTTTTAAAGGCCTGTGTGAGTACAAAAAGGTCTTATCCCATTATATTTTAGTCTACAACCAGACAAAAAGTCGTGGAGTTATTTAAAATCTTGATAAACTTGTACAGTCGACGTCGCGTTTGCCTCCGTTCATCAGCGGTTTTAGTCTGCAAAGGTGAAAAACCCAATATTACGCCTGGATAGGCAGCACGAGCAACTCTGACGAAGACGTATGCTTTAAATAGAAATAGTTGTATAAAATGCTTTAACTCCTCAGAAACGTTAAATCCACCTCTAGAATGTAATATTTAAAACGCACCAGGAAGTTGGCCGTTGAATAAAACAAACTCCTTTCCTCTACTGACTGCCTGGTAATACTGTTTTCCTTGCCCTCCTCGATTTCTTTTGTTCCTTTTTCACCTTCCATCTTCTTCCCTCACTCCTTGGTCCCTGCTCCTTTTTATTTCCTGATTTGCGTTCTTCCTTTCGAGTTTTTTTTGCCAGTTTTCATCGTTTGCTTTTCATTCTCCCACTTGTACCTTCTTCTTATTGATTCCATCAATTTTGCATCACTAAAATTTTATTCCTAACGTTATTTTACTCAGCTCACTCAATCATCTGCTTAATTTCGCCCATCCCTTGCCTTTATTTTTATTTTTCTTCCCTCTCCTCTTTGTCCGTTTTTCTTCGTCAGTTAGCCTTCAGTCAACCGATTTGACGTCGAGTGCAGAATTACGATATGACGCAATGTCATATTTTGATTTAGACTAGCAGACTGTCGATTACTTGTAGTCGCCTTAGCCCCAATTAACATGAATGAGTCAATGATAATTCCACTTTGGACACATTGTCCACCGCGCGCTGTGATGTTCATTTTCCCCGCGGTTGGTCAGCCTACGGCCATGGGGTTGGCAGATGGAGGTGTAACTATGACAGGTAAGGCTGTCGTTTCAAGAAGAGGTAAAGGTGAACCAATCATAGCTGTCAAGTCTGAGTCAGATATTTGTGACTATGCAGACACATTCTTCTGCCGTCTTCGATGCTGGGTACGCGGCGTTTTGGAAGACCTTTACGGAACGCCAAAATATAGCCGTTCCTTTTTGCCCGTCTTCCTGAAATACTCTATCGATGTTTCGTTTTCGTAAACAAGTGAACTGCCGCTTTCGTCAGCCACACTGGACCTCTCTGCGCTAGGCGCATTAAGCCGGTTGTCGATATAGGTATGCGTGACTTTTTGCTTGGACATGCTTTATGCGAAGAGTGGCATTGATAAATAACATTCCCCATCCACCATCACCACCACCACCACCACCACCACCACCAACACCACCCGTGTCATCAGTCTTGCAACTGCATTGATTGGGGAGGTTTGCCTCCCCGGCGACTGTGTTTGTGGTAGGTCGGGCTAGCTTGTGTTTGTACGCTTTAGCTATTAAGTGGCATGGGTGACTCTAGCTCAGCAGTCTGTGAACAGGCCTCGGTAATACATTTTCCCACCCGACGTCAGCAGCAGACTCACTTCCGAGGTGACGTCGCTCTTGCATGCAAACATGTCTAATGCACTCCATATGCAGCCGCACTCCTCGGTTCCTCAGTTGACGGGCAACTGCGTTCCTCTTGAACTCCTCCAATCCTCCCAGACTATTAACGAGCTCAAAGATCGTATATTACTCTGGTTTCCACTGCTTAAAATGATGTTCCGGAAAAAACATTTTTTTGCATTTTCTCCATGGAGTATTTGGATCTAGGGACAGTTTCTGGTTTCTTTCACACTGCTTCTTTGCAGAGGCTCAAAAATACTAAACCCACTATATTGGCTCTATATCTACAGGCTACGGAGAGAAGAACTTAATGCAGAATCCCAAGTGATGGAATAGGTAATCCTTCCAGTCGCATAATCGTCTTGTTTGATCAAGGAGTCTAAACAGTTATCGCTTGACAGGGAGCTAATGAGGTCAGTTACTGCCTGTGTTTGCAGTGGTCCACTGATGCGTCGTGGTTCGCGGTTGCAGAAGGCAACTCCTAGCTTATTGATGGGTGCTTTAAAGTCAATGACACTTAAGGCAACCTGCTAACCAGTTCATCAGGGCGTCCTTTAAATCATAATCGCCCAGGTCTGCTGGAGCCCCCTTCGCACTAGCAGCGGCACATGTGGCAGTGAAGCGATACTCGACCGACCTGCGTTGCCGAGGGTACCGGCCCCTGGATGCAAATTAATGCCCAAAAATGCGCTGATCCAGAATGAGGCCTTCGTAGGTGATATTCAAGCCGCCCCCTGCAGTAGCCTTTTGAACGCAGCGGGGATCCCGTCATGTGCGTGGCACGCGTAGACGAACTACCTGGACTTTTCAACTACTGCGTGTAGCGCTCACCCCCAGTCCTGCTGACATCGTTTTGCCCTCGGGGCAAAGTGGGCGGGGAAAAAGAGAGAGGGAGCGCGGTAGATGTTGCTCAAGTATGCCTCACTATGCACGCACTAGTTGCCGGCCTTGTATCCACTCCGTGGTACACGGGGTGTATGCTGTCGCTTGCGACGGTCAAACCACCACTTGATGAGATGCATCTGTTTGGGCGCGCCGGATTTGCTTCCCAGTCGAGCCGCACCATTGTTCTCGCCGACTTTTACCATGCCGGGCTGCAGTATCTGCCTCGCCGTATGTTCCTTCCGTGCACGGCTGTCATCTGAGATAGGCTCCCGATGCCAGAAAGGAGCGGTTTACAACCATGATTGAGTATGAAGGCTCATTTAGTCCTGCTGTTGATGCCTTATGCCTTCTACCAACAGCTGAGACCAAGGTTCTCATTTTGAGAATGGGTTTGATTTCCAGGCCGTCGCCATTGAGCCTGGACCTTGGGGCTCTTTTTAGACGTTGAAGCGCTTGCCTCTGAAGTCTGACAGAATGGGCAGATGGTGTAGTAGTGAGAGACTTAGAAACCGCACTAAAGCACCTCTCGCTCCCATAGACCACGCTGCCTGCCATACGGTTGAGTGACAGGCCCGCTCATAGTCTCCAGGTCAAGAAATGACGCTGAAAAAATAGAGCACCAAATGGTCGCATGCAGCAGTTCTCGTACTACTACTACTACTACTACTACTACTACTACTACTACTACTACTACTACTACTACTACTACTACTACTACTACTACTACTACTACTACTACTACT
>CACRXP010000009.1:2021086-2037168 GCA_902702965.1 Spirometra erinaceieuropaei
TCTTCCACCGTGCGAACGCAATTACAGAGGCCGTAATTGGCAACCACTAAATGTCTCAGGTACTTTAAGATATAAGTACTTCGGACACGGTTTCGTTGTACTTATCAAGCCACGAAGTGGAAATTGCACATTTTCCTTCAAACAAGACCGAAGTCTACCTAAGTTGTTTGGATTGGCGGACAGACAGTTGTTGGTCAGTTTTCACTGATTAAAAAAAGATAATGATCAAATAATGACTAATGCTTCTTTTTTGTCATCCGCTGAAGTAGATTCCAAACCATGCGAATTAAACTTTGCTGACACTAGGGCATCTGCCTCTAGTAGGGTTCGTTGGCGCATATTTCCTTAATTTGACCCCACCGTCATGTCGCGTCCGAGCGACCTTCTTTCCCAGCCTACCTTGCGGGAGTTTCTTCTTTTTCAGGGCTTAGGCGTTTGATCCCAAGAAGAAACAGGAGGCTTTTTCATTCCAAATGACGCTGGGTAGGCCAGGAGTGGACTGAGAGGTGGGGTTTCGGAGAAAAGACAAGCTGTCTGAGGGTTTGGGTTTGCATTATCGATTTGTGGTGCAGTTGGAATTTCAAAAAAATGCTGGAACTTCATTTCTGCACAGATGCGTCCTCAGCCACAAGTGTGTAGGCTTTCGAAACTCATGACACCCGTCCCTAAAGGTGCCACAGTTTTGGATAAAGCGACAGATATGGTTTGGTTTGGATTTGGTTGGGCTATCGGTTTTACTTTTGTTTCACCGGGTTGGTGAGTGCTCTTAAGAACAATTTTATGAACGACTTCACTCACTTCATGGGAGTCAGTGGACATGTAGCCGCGAGTGCTCTTTGTCTATACCTTCAAGAAATGGGAGGCGACTACGACTAGAACTTCACCTTACTCCTCTTTTTCAGCGAAAAGTAGAGATTTAAAAAGGTGTGAACAGCCTCGATTAGGTTGTTTATGGCGGATGGTTTCTTAGCACGTTTCACAAGTGCTGTTGAAGGCTGAGCTGCTACGTGGAACAAGAATACTGGCCGTTTATTTTGACAATTTCAGGACTTATTAACACATTTTTAAGTGTGACCAGATGGCTAAGGCCAAATTCATTCAAACCAAACCACATCTGTTGGTTTATCCGCAAACACTGGGAAGACCAAAGGGTTTTTGAGTTGCATCCCTGACTAGTCAAAAGCCGACCTCGGGATCAGTGACTGTCAGCTTGAAAAAGTAGGTCTTTTCAAATACCTCGGAACGAGGCTACTTCCGAATGGACGGAGTGAGGGCGATGTCATATCCCGAATCAAACTGCTCGCAAGGTCTTGGCAATCCTTAGGGATGTTCTATGGGCCCAATACGATATCTCCATTGTCATGGTGATCTGCATGTACCGGGTTTCCGTCCGGTCAGTGCTTCAGTGCGACTGTGAATATCCGGTTGTGCACGTGGAGGATGAACGAAAACTGGAGGTGTTTGACCACCGCTGTCCGCGAACCGTCCTGCGAGTGAAGTCGCGGGCTTGGTTTCGGGTGCGACAGGACACACTCGCTGGAACAAAATCGCGAGGATCCCTCAGGCTAGCCCAGAAAGGAGATCCAGTTGGCTCGGGTCGGTTCTTCTTCGTTTATTTCATGAGACCACTGTTGCTGCTTTGATCCGGTATCTTCGCCTACTTCGTCAACTCGAGACCTGACTCGACACAGTTGGCCAAGACAAGGAAGGGGTTTTTGGACCTTCAGTGTTTGATTTTTATCGTTGGGGGGAGCGTGGGTCGAATTCATCAGATGCACTGCCGCAGATCGGCCCTCGTGTAGAGGTACAATCCGTGACATCATCGACGCCCGGTAGGTCAGGCGTAATCAGTGTTGTACCAATCAAATAACCAACATCATAGGACAGTATCTGAAACCCCGGAACGACCTAATTTTTGATGGAATTTTCCTGCGAGTGCTTGAGAAGGAGGACAATCTGAGAGAGAACGATTAACTGAAGAGCTTTTACTGCCTCTCTCACATTGCGGTTGTCCACTCTTGTGTGCAAGCAAAACTCACTGCAGATTCAAGGCCACCGACTTCTTTCTGTGAAGTGTTTTATTCCATTCTTGCAGAGACGGACAACGCCTCTATGCTTCACTTCCAAATTTTATAGGACGGAAAAATTTCACCAGTTCTATCCCATTATCAAGAATCCCCTCCTGTCTCCTGAAGATGCCGCCTTCGCCGCTCCTTTTCGTTACCGATATATATCGTGGTTTAGACCCCAATATCAGTAGGGCCTTTATAGCCCACCCACGCACGTGAGATTCATAGCCTCTCCCACAGTGACCTGGCGCACCTGAGGCGACGAGCAGGTCGTGTGTGTGGCACGCGTAGACGTGCAGTGTTATCAGCCACTGCGCTCGCGCCCGCCTCCAATGGCCTCGACTCCGTCTTGTCACCTGGCCCAGGTGGGTGAGGAAGATGCTGCGAAAGTCCACCTCCATTCCACACGCAATTCACCGTCCTGCGCCCACTGCGTGGGGCGCATGTCGTCGTTCGTTCAGTCAATTCTCAGAGTACTGCATTAGAACGGCCTCAGAGCCATCCACAAGCAGGCGGGCTGATGTCTTCTGCCACCGCTTCAGTAGAATTAAAGACATTTCTTACGACTCTTGATTATTATAAACCCGTTTCGTAGTCATTAGAGAGCACCATATCATGCATGCGTGTCAGCACACATTTTTATTAAATTTAAGCAATAAGGCACTTGCGTCTGCCACTGTCTGGAACGACTGAGATGTGATTTTCAGAAACCTCGAACAAGTACCTGTCCTCCTTAAATATCAATATTATAAGACTGAATTTTAATACGCCTGCCCCTCAGGCATAATTATATTTTCCCTGCCTGCAGCTGTCATTGCAACTAAAAGCCTGCTTTACGATTAAAAGCATACCTCCTTCAGTCAAATTCCATTAATTTTGGCTAAGAGATCGCTTTAGCTTGAGAAAATCTCGCATCTAGTTTGATTAGCATGATAACTGACCTATCCAAGCTGATTCAGTAAGAGACCAGCGCCGTAATTTGTAGATCACACCAACAAATCTCAGGCCTCATTAGCGACCTAGTGATTTGGAAGGAGTTTTCACCTTGAGCAGCCTGCTGTAACGACGGTTCTTTGCGGTCCCATGTATGGGGGGGGGGAGGTCAAAATGCACGTAAGACGCCTTGTGGTAGTTACCTTCTTATCCGGGGTCAGTCTGACGGGTTGCCCAGGCGAAGTACATTCAGTGACCGATCTCATGAGATGTTAACTGAAATTCCGAAACGCATTTTCATTTAGGAGGGATCACTTAAGGGGGGGGGGGGGTTGCAAGGTTGACCAACTTGTCACATAATCCTGTAATGTTTCAGACATGCGCTTCTTTTCGACCGTCCGCAAAAACGTAACTCGGTAAAAATTACTACTCAAGCAGTATGCATTTTCTAACTGGATTCTCGATGCTATAAATTCAAAAAAATATTTTGGTAAAAAGCAAGCACAAGACCATTATTTCTTGTACTCATTTGGTAGCAAGCCATGTCTTTGAATTTTATGCTCGAAGAAAGGATAGCTTTCGGTTTTAAAAGTGCTTGCAAAGATGTGGTTTTTTTAAGAGCATGCAATATTCACTCAACTAGTAGTATACCTGTCCGTTTAATAATGCCTGTTGTAACATCACATAAGGTTCATATGGTGTCTTCTTAATGGCTTAAAGAACTGTATGTTTTTTCGTACATGGAAAGTAAACAGCTCCTTGAATGAAAACCCTAAAACAATATGCAACGGCAGATCTAGTTAAAAATCATCCGGGGATTGAAAATGCATTTAAGACCAAATGATTCCCATTCATTGGGTATAGATTTTGAAGAAAACGCGATTTTCTGCAAAATTAGTGCGGGAAATAACATTTTGTTGGAATTTTTTATAAAATATGTTTAAATTTACAAGGGCGCCGAAAATAAATACTGAAAATGCATGCTACTTAACTAATCATTTTTTAACCCAGTACGGTTTTTCAGTGCATTCAAAAGTCAACACCCCTGGCGTGTTTAAAATACCGCAGGATTATTTCTCAAGAATAATCAGTTTTTCAGTCCCACCTAGGTCATTCTTCCAAGTCGAAAACGAACTTTAGAATTCCGGTTAACATTTCATAAGATTGCTCACCGACTGTACGTGGGATGCCGACCACTTCGGCCGCCTAACTATCTCGCACGGGCGTTCGCGGCCATAATATTCCAGATTTTAAATCTCTCTTTCATGCTACCTGGGAACTGGCACACATTGTCGGAAGTTTTGCCGGTAACCGCGGTCTCTATCGCCTCTAAGCGCGCGGAAGCGCGCGCCACCGCGTTCCAACTATAATGGCTATATTCGCCATGAGATGTGTTCACGTTCAGGCCTGAAAATATGACGCGGGTTAAAAAAAGGCTGTGAGGTAAAACTATGCGGCCGTGTGGGATGAAAGGGGACAATGCCACCACGTCGACGCTTCGCGACAGACCGAATCCCTCCGAGAACTGAAGAGGGCGTTTAAGAGTCACAAAACTACTAAAAACCAGCCCATTGAGTTATTTTTTGCAGGGCGCCATTTACCGAATAGTAAAAGGTCTTCCTAGGTGGTTATAAATTTTCCCGTATACCGGGCGGCGAGGGGGGAGACATTGGAAATTAACAGTCGGGAGTTTTGTCGATCCTCCTTCCCATACGCATAAAAACTTCCATTTCCCCGTACCATGTTGTGCTCCTAGGTAAGATGTCGTTATGTAACCCCACCTGGCGGAGACAATACTGTTGGAGTCGGAGTTGGGAGTTAGGGTTAGAGGCTAAGAGTTAGAGTTGGGGTTTAGGGTTAGGGCTTAGGGCAACTATTTCCCAACCGCTCAAAGTACAACCGCGCATTCCAAGTAGCTTTTTTTTTGCATACAATTACCTGACTTCGTCACCTGTGCGTTTCCCGGCTCCACCTGTAAAAACCCCTATTACCACCGGCCCCGTATTACAGGTGGTTGGGGTTTGTTTACTTCAGGTGGGGCTACATAACCACATCTGACCCAGCTTCCAAATCTTCCCCTCCTGATAACGATCTTGCAGCGAGCTATGGTTCGCCTGCGAAGAGTTATCACGAATTCATAGACTTTTTGGCAGATTTTGAATTACGTGAGCCTGGTAGTCATCTGGTGGATACTAGGTGAATTACTTAGGAAATCCTGCTTGGGCAGTCAACTTACTGTATTAGATTTGGTGGATTCCAGACGTTGCAGTAGGTTGGGCGGGTAACTTGACCCAAATGTGATTAAACTGGCGTCGTCTGGCAGGGCCTCGTAGCTCAAGTGGTTAGAGCGTTTGATGTACTAAAGCCTTCTGCTTACTGCGTGGGTTCGAATCCTACCGAGGCGCCGAGTTTTTCACAGTTGGGTCAGTATGAATTATTGCGAATTATGAAGGAGACCTGAATGCCGCCTGCTACCGCATCAGCCGTCAGGATTTAGTCGCACCCCCATTTCACGAGCGGGGAGAGACCCTAGGTAGTAAACTGGATTACTCTGATCCTTGAACCGGGCGCTCCACTCACTAAGCACCCTGGTTTACGTCATGTCGGCTGAGATAGGGAATGACCGCAGTGAACTAGTAACGCCGCTCGGTGAAGTGGCCCGGTTTCAGGACAGAATATGAGCAGTCTACAACTTTGACGCCGCGACCAGAGCTGGTCTGGCGCATCCTTTCGGTCCTGACACCGAAGGGCAGTGTGCATGTTTGCCTGACAAAGGTGAGATGACCTTGACTTGGCTTTGCTGCCCCCTGCGGACTCCTACTTTTTTTCTGCTTTGCTGCATGCGAATGGCCTGCTCCATCGGCATTGACCTGATCTGTTGATTGATCTTTGACTTTAATGTGCTACCTCGTAGGTTGTTAGTACGTATGGTGGGTGTTATTCGGAAGTTCTTACTGCACACACGCAATCCCTTTCAGACGAGACCATCTGCGACCCCTCCTGCGTGGGGGCGGACCATGTGGCCTACTGTTGGGGACCCGGCAAGGACCAGTGTCAGCTCAGTAGGTTTACAGTTTATTTTGACCCCTTCTTATTTCTAACACTCGTCTGACACTGTTTTTCTAGCCCTGCTTACAGCAGGCAATTCATGTGCACAAACGTTGTTGCGATGAAATGACTAAGCAGCCCCTTCCACAGTGACCTGGCACACCTTAGGCGACAATCTGGTCTTGTGTGTGGCACGTGTAGATGAGGAAAGTGACAGTGCGACAGACACTGTGCAAGTCCGCCTCACTGCAATCTGTTCCACGCGCGAGCCACCGCAAATGGTGAACGTTGTTGTTCTCCCAGTCGATCCTCAGTGTGCCTCAAAGCGGAGCTCCCTGTCTCCCAGAATCAGGCAGGCAGGATGATGCCTCCCCGTTATTTCGGACTGATCTGAGCCCCAAAAAGAGCGGACAGTTTTGTTTATGCCTGTGGAACCGTCGGTCTCAATGGAAGGCGCTTTCATCGCCGAGGGAAAAGTGATTGCTTCCGGCCAGGGCCTGCGGCTGCAGCGGATCAGCGTCTGGGTCAGTTAATGGGCACTGTTTATAGAGGCATTCTCTTGCGCTCCGGCAAAACACATGACTCTGCCTCATCAGCATGCATTTGTACTTGGCGTCAGCAAGAGGTTTACAACAGTTATCAAATGTAGTCTGTCAAAATAAGCGAAGATATTAGGAGTGTCCAACTTGCTCCGTCCGTTCTGCAGTCTATGGCGATGAGCAACATAGAAGACGTCGACGAGATCCTTTAGACGTGCTTTAAAAACCAAAAGCATTATGTAATGCTAGGGGGCGCTCACCGATTGTTCTTACGGAACTCACTCGTTCCGTTGTGTCTAACGGGTTCTCTCTCGAGCCCAACCGGCAGCCGCAGAGCGGCGCATGATATAGGCAAAATGGCATTACCGACAAAGACAGGGGAGACTGGAATGGCCATTTCTGGCTTATTAGCCGTCGCCAGTCAGTCATACCCAACCCCGAAGTGTGATACACCCGAAGTGCCTATATCATGCGCCACTGTGCGGCCGCTGGTTCGGCTCGAGAGAGAGCCCCTAAGGCACAACGGAACGAATGGGTTCCGTAGGAACGATCGGTGAGCGTCCCCTGTCACTGTATGTTCCCGATCGAAAACCGACAGGGCAACGGGCTCGTGGCCCAGTGGTTAGAGGCGTTGAACTTCTAGCTAACAGGTCGCCAGTTCGAGTCTTCGGTGTTCCACAATTCAGGGTTGGGTATGACAGGCTGACGACGGCTAATAAGCCAGAAATGGCCATTCCAATCTCCCTTGTCTTTGCCGATAATAATCTACTGCCTAAAACATGATGTACTTCAGTTGGTTTATCATTCTGCAAAGCGTGAGACGTGACTTCCAGCCAACCTAGACACGTGAGACACTGATTTCAGACAGCTACCCAGGGGGGGGGGGTTGGAAGGTGTTTTATCCTTTTTTTCAAGGATCACGCAGTTCTTTTCTCCAGAAAACGTCATGACAATTTTACAGTCTGCAGTCCTTTCACAGAAAGTTGAGTTTTTTCGCGTTTTGCAATTCGAAAGTAAAGAATTGTCCGATTTTCGAGGAGCTTCGTCAGGAATGTATATTTTAAGCACAATATGGGTTTTGACTCGGACAAGGGATAAAAGACAGTTTGTAGTTATCGCTTCTTAGTTCGAACTAAGATCCCGACACTCGCAAGGTGCGAATATTTGTTGTGGTAGAGATAGAGATGCAGGAAGAATGATAAAGACCTTGCTAGAGGGACACTCACCGATCGTTTCTACGGGACTCACTTGTCCCTTTGTGCCTTACGGGCGTTGGATTTTAACTGTCAGGTCGCGGGATCGAACTCCAGGTGTTTCACACATCGGGGCTGGGTATGACTGGCTGACGACGGCTAACAGGCCAGAAACTGCCATTGCAGTCTCCCTTGTCCTTGTCGGTAATACCATCCTGATACAGACCTGTTTGGGGCTTCTTCTGTCTTCATCCAACCAGTTACTAGTAAAAAATCATCATCTGGTGCAGTGAGATCGGTCTGACAGGTGGTTGCCTGTTCGTGATCTCCGCTACTCACGGAAAAATTATCTGCTTGGGGAAACCAACAAATCCGTGTGCATCTATTCCTCTGTAGTTGAGGGTATGCACTTCCATGAATGTACGATTTGGGCTACGTAAGCTGTGGACAGAAAACTATATTCAGCTAGAAGATAACTTCTCAGAAGTGTATGATTTACGAATATCTTTCAAATAATGCTTCTCGAGTTCTTGCAAACATCGACTTTGAAAGCAGACCTACTTTCTGCCAGTTATGCCTATTTTACGTATTCTTATCAAAGGGCATTCTTCCCTTAAGAGGACGCATCTGCAATTGCTTAAATAGAGATAGAATACCTCAACAGCGCTTCTTTACAAAGGAGTTCCTCGAAGCTGACTGAAAGGGTTTCCAAACAAAACCCGAATGTCGTAATCAAGTGGACTTTATGGCACATCATCGGTACCGAAACCCCTCTGAGATGGTCTTCTTCACAGAAACCGTATTTAGTTCGCTGATCAACAGTTTTTGAAATTCAGTTTAGACAATACAAGTGACCTCGCAAACATGCACTGTCGGCATCAGCTGCTGCTGCCGCTGCTGTATGCGTGCACCTACCTTTCTTCCTGCGGGTATCAAGCGAGGTGCATAGCGACATCGGTTTCCGCGCGCGCGTGCGCGCGGTGCATCAAGGTCGCGACACTGATTGGACGGTTAGTGTCCTTGAAAAAGGGGAAAACGCAGAGGTCTGCTGACGAGCGGCATATACAGCGGAACAGCTGTCGTTTGCACACTACTGAATTACTGACGAATCCATATGCACACTGCAAAAGTGCAGTGTTTGGACATCTTACAAAATCTTATTAGGCACCCTAGAAGCCCATTCAAACTTTTTTCCTAGGACACTTCAAGGCTGGTGTTGAAATGAGTCGTTGATTTCAGAAACTGCATTTAAACTTACATTTTTGGTTTTGATTTTTTTGTTCCACTTGGTTTAACTTTGTCACCCGGGATAAATCACAAGAGGAAACTTTTTGAAGTGATTTTTAACAAGGAAGTACATATTAGACGAAGCACTGCCGAAGATGTGTGAAATCATGGCCTGCAAATATAGGGAGCTGTACTTGCACGCATAGCTCAGTGCTGGGTTGTGCCACTCTGCAGCTGAGTCCTTGAAGACCGCAGGTGTGAGTTCGTCCACGCTGAAGTAAGATCAAAAGAGGACATTAGCGTGGACCGAGGCAGACGGATCGTAAAGTCCTAACAGAGCTAGGCACGGGCGAAATGACTGCCACCGCCGCTTCAAATGCGATCGGGATAGAAGTAGATACATGAATTTCAGGGGAGACGACCAAATACTAGTTATATCAGCAAAAGCAGCTCTGATCTGCCGTATGTGTTAAAGAATCAAAAGAGCCCGTCTCTCGACCCTACATTGGCCTGCGTGGAAAATCTGATTTCCTACTAAACTCGTAAACTAATTTTGGAAAGAGACACTTATTTGTAGACAAAAGGCATTTATTTCAGACAAAAGTCACGCACTCTAGCAAGTTTCACGAATAAAAGCAACTCTTTTTTTAAAATAAATTTCCTCTTAATTTCACCAGAGTGGAACACTGAGTAACTAATGGGGCAATGGAGGCGAGCGCACGACTTTTTAACTGCATAGTCGGTGTGGATGACATTTCGTCCTCTCCTGATTGCGCAATTAATGAACCGCTCACTATCAGCAGCTATCTTGGACTTAAAAATAGCCGCCCAGACGGCGAAGCTGTCCTTGGCGAAGGTGCGAGAACACCCTCAAGCAATAGCGAGTTTTTAATGAAGACCATTTCCGATTCTAACCACATTCCTTTCCGAATTCCGCCTGGCGTTCCCATTCCCGTGTCCTGCCGTGAAGGGGGGGGGAGGAGGGGGGGGGGCGAATAAGTGATCATCACTCTGAATTGCATATGTTTTCACATCCGAACTACCCATACTTTCAGTAGAGATTTAAGGAGGAATGCCGGCAGAGATGGGGAAGACGGGGGGCGGGGTGGCCATTTTTGGCAGTCTTTAGTCAATCATGACCAACCCGAAGTCTTGATGACACGGGATTCAAACTTGAGTGTCCAACGGTCTGTCATTGAGTCGGTGATATGGTATCCTGCCGGTTGCGATCAGTGAGGACTGAATGAAACGCTTTCTTTGCCCAGTGACCATCCAAACTACTTTCTCTTAGGGCAATGTTTCGGACAATTTGCTTGACGTGTTTGGGTTTTCACAAAAACCCAACAAAAAGTGTATGCAACTTACGTGGTCAATTGACTACCACAAAAATAGTCTAGTGTGGGTAGTGGAATAGGAAGCAGTGCCAGTGGACTTAGATCCAATGTCTCCTCGTGGGGTGGAAAGAATGGAGACTGTTTTTTTTTAATCGTGCCATCAGCCATACTCACAACTCAGTACTGATTGAAGGCACACTGGCCTGTTTTAGAGCCAATGAGAGAACGTCGACTATTCCTGACCTACCAACCCCCGCCCCCAGAGCGGGTAACTTTTTAGCGTCAGACTAAGCTAGAGCCCATATTCTGTCTGGTGGAGTAACTATCGTGCGTGCGTCTTTTGAACAAACTAAAAACGATGCTTGAGCTTCTGTTACCAAAAAGTGCCCTCCAAAATTTCGGTTCATGCCACCCTGGGATGTCGCACGCATGTGTGTAGCGCGTGGGAGGTCAGGGCTCGTGGATCCCCAGCCCCCCCCCCCAGTATTACCAGTCGTTTTGACTTGCAACCGCTTGGGTGCAGGGGGGCTGAGATGGTGAGGTCGATACTGTGCAAGTACCCCTTCAACAAGAGAAAATCCGAGTGCGGCTGGTTTGAAATCGCGTAAGTGATGTAACCAACATGATTGCGCAAGAAATCGAGGAACTCGATCTTAAATCTCTAGCCATTGCTGATAGAAGCGAGTAGGCGAGTTCCAGGTAGCAGTTAAGAAGACGAAGATGCGATCACTGGAACAAGAAATTTATTGGCCTGACGTTTCGGATTCTAACTCGAATCCATCATCAGAGCCAGTCGCAGATAAAGGTGATGGTGGCAAAATGAGTGCAGTACTTATAGCATGTGGCTGCCGTGGGACCATGTGCGCAATGTAATTAACAGCTCTGGAGGAGGAGGAGGAGGAGGAGGAGGAAAACAACCAGCTGGCCTTCCTGGATGTCGTCGTCTGCCGCAAAGATTCTGATGACCTAGAAACCCCAGTGTCTAGGAAAGCGACAAATACTGGTGGTAGACTTGCGAAGCATCTAGCGCACTCGTCTCCCAAACCTGCGTCCGCTGTCAAGACATAATCAAGAAGACTGGGGGTAGCAGAGGACGCGGGTTGCTGGCGCGGCCGAAGCCGCCCCTAGGTGTGCCGCCACACCCGGCACGGATTTCGCGGAGTGGGAGTGTCGTAAAGGCCACATTAGGAAGGAGCTACCGTAGCCTGACTCTCAGAATACCAATCGGCCGCTCCACACAAACGCACAACACGGGGCCGACTGCGAGGTCCAAATTATCCCGTCAGTTGGGAGCCTTCCAAGCCACGGCTTCTAGCGCACTGTGAGAGCTTCAGGCGCGTCAGATTGTTTTTAGTGAGGAGGAAAATGCGCTGAGTCTTCGAGCTCACTCTCCATTCCAATTCCTAACCCCCAGTCACTGTCTGAGTCGGTCAGTTGTCTGGTGCGGGGAATGGGTGCAGTGACAGGCAGGCATTTTTAATACCCATTTGAATGCATACGTGGGGGAAAATGCAACTATTCTGAAAAATTCATCTGTGGTTTCGGAAAACCAGCGACTTCATCCGTTGAAGGACCGCCTCGGCTATGAGGCCCGAAATCGGCGACTGAACACTAGACTTTGGACCTCCACGTCCTCCCCCCCGCCTCCCGCCATTCGGCGTGCCTGATCCCTCGGCTCCTCACGCC
This sequence comes from Spirometra erinaceieuropaei, assembly GCA_902702965.1. Taxonomy (NCBI): domain Eukaryota; kingdom Metazoa; phylum Platyhelminthes; class Cestoda; order Diphyllobothriidea; family Diphyllobothriidae; genus Spirometra; species Spirometra erinaceieuropaei. The sequence goes on from CACRXP010000009.1 coordinate 2,033,116, forward strand.
TTCTGCTGCTTTTGCAGGTAGCCTTACCTGAAGACCCATGGCCCTCCACACCAGCCGCGAACGCGCAGGATAGCCGGGCGGAACCAGTCCTCCTGGAATTACGACGTAGCCTTTATGGGTGTGGAGGAAACTGTGATGCTGTTAACGAAGTGTCCCCCATCTTCTTGGGGGGTCGGGGGGGGGGGCGAGGACGGCTTCCAGACAAAGACGGCATCTGCAACCCGACAAAGCATAATTGTAGAATCAGGGCACCGAACACTTGGACTCGCCACGCGTCTTCTGACGCACCTGCACTCCTAACCCATATTGGTGATGTGATCGGTCTGCAAGTATGATTAACGACTCTGTGTCTACATCAGCCTCGACGTCAGACACGATGTCGGTTCCCCACACTCATGCCTTCGCGGCTACTTTTGTAAATCTTCACCTCATCGAGGGGAGGGGGGTCGCGCTGCCGCGATGCAACGGGTAGTCTGTCAGGTGCCCGAAGCATGCTAACCAGTCGGTGCTTATGATGTGTTGAGAGGATTTAACTCGACTTCCAGCATAAATCCACGTGCCATGAAGACTAATAAGAAATCTTCCCTTCACATCTGCCCCCTTCTGTCTAAATTCACCCGCTTGCCACTTAGTGTAGTTGAAAAAGAATTACCGGGCAGGTAAGCTGTTCATCCACTGTGTCGAGATTGAGTGAAGTGGTAGCTGCAGCCCTGCAAGTTGCAGTGCCGGCTAGTCGATTTTTATCGACGATCATGTTTTCGGGATGAAAAAATGTAGTCTAGCATGCGGGCGTGTTGCGGTCGTAGCTTTTGGTAGCGGAACAGTCTCCTGTTGGTTGTATGGGGCTCAATTTGTCCTATTGGCGTAGAACCGATCAAACTGTGGTGGCAGTGTTTTCGCCAATCAGATTATGCGACATGCTCTTCCCGTTGAGGTTTTGGCCTCTAATGCCCCCACGATCAGTCACATAGCAACTGAAGTCCTCACAGGCAGTTGCATAGTGACAATTGTAGACGGAATACTGACAAAAACGGGTAGAAAGGGAGGAAGGCCATTTCTGACTTCTTAGTCGTCGTCAGACAGCGCTGCCCAATCCCAAGTTTGAAGAACCTGAGGTTCGAACGTTGGTAACTTCACCGCTCTGCCATTGAGCCACTATCCAGTGGTCCTGTCGGTTGTGATCGGGAATAGTTGCGGTGGTGAAGGTGCGTATACCGGCCAGATTGCCGGACAAGGGTTCTCGATCTAGCCCCAAGACAAGGGAACGAGCGTGTCCCCCTGACCTGACTCGTATGAATACACATCGAACGCCATCAAGAAGTCAGGGTTTTCACAGGCTAAATTCAGAACTTGTTCACCCGTCTGTGATTTTTTTAAACTGAGAAGGTTTATTTGGAAGACGAAGATGCGATCATTGGAAGAGGGAATCTATTGACCCGACGTTTCGGATTCTCGCTCGGACCCATCATCAGCAGGGCTTATTTGCTTTTTAAACTCTGTCATTTTGGGAGTCTAACAGTACTCCCCTCCCTTATCCTCCATTTTTCGCCATCAGTGAAAAAATTAAATGAATGAGCAACTGATTAGCCTTAAGGTCTAACATTACTTGCAACATGAGGTAAATTTTATGGCAACATTTCTCCAAATGTATTTCCACCGTTCATTCAGACAGTTTTTGCCGACTGAAAGACGATGGGTCTGCTCTGTGCCGTTTCTGTAAGTCCTCCTTCTTCGAGTCGTCCCCAGGGTTTTACTCAGCAAGCGACCCATCGAGATCTCAAATGTCTGTCCTTATAGGCCCACAGTCGTTTTCGCCGACGTAGATCCCGTCAGATTCACTGCGCCACTCAGTCGCCTCTGGAATGAGTTAGCTACATCGGAGTCAATCGTCTCCCATCCTGAGAAGTTCAGCCCAATGACCGCAGATCGCACCGCGCCGGAGGTCTGAGTTCGTTGCATCGCATCGCGTCATCATTTACCTCCAAACCTTAGCTCCGGTCTAAATAGAAAGCCGTAATGAAATCAGGTCAGATGGGAACAAACGCAATTCACGGCGCGACAGAATACTACCGCTCGCAGCCATCAGATCCCCTGTAAGTAGCATAATTGGTGGAGAACTAAGTTCAGCCATTAAGCAGATCCGGCTACTTCAGTTTTGCCTGTGCTTCTCTCCAAGTCATGTCGGTTCCGTTTCTGGCGAAGCAAGAGTTCGGAAGAGGTTGCATCTACGATAAAATCCTCGGCGGTAGTAATCGGGCGCTCGTTTTTCTCTTAACTAACTTGCATGGTTTTGAAGTTGGAATATAAAGGCCTACTGTGCGGATATAGGAAAGAATTGTGCAGTTCAGTGCCTATGGTGTTCCAGCTGTCCTCTAAACAGCAGCCTCAGGGATGACCAATAAGACGCCGAGCACATTTCTGTGCTGGTCACGTCATGTGTGGCAAGCGTGGGCGGACTGTTCACATTTACCCTAGTTTTCCCCTAGCCGTTCTGATGCTGTTTTGTCACCAGAGCCGGGTCTGAGAGGGAGGAAAGAGTGCAGTAGATGCTGTGCAAGTCAGCCCCAGAGGATGTGCGGCTGTCAAGCTGTGAAAGTGTACTCGGAGCGTTACAATCATCAGGGCAAGTCCGGAGTTTCAGGAGAAGACACAGGCTATCAGAAGGTAGAGATTATTGCATACAGAAACCAGAGTTGTCCTCTCAGGCGGCAGTGGCCTCTGGCGAAGCCAGGACTGGTGTTGGCTGAATCCAGTCATGCCTGAGTCCCTGTGAGATGGCGGTGGCAGCTGCTTTTGTAGGTATGTGGGGAACAGGCTTATGTGATTTCCAAATGATGTATGCTGCACTTGCCGAGGGGTAGTGTTCAAGTGACTTATGCTGTGTTCGCAGGGGGGGGGGGCGGTGTGTGCAAGTAGCGCATGGGCAGCTGCAAAGCTGTGCAGACGTACCTGCGTCCGAGTTGAAGTCGGTCGAGTGACGACAGGTCAGCGCATTCAGAATCATTCGCTGCGAAGGCGAACAACGCTGACGTAAAGGGGCCTTGAACAGGGACACCAGACGTGACTATGATGGCTGTTGGAAACAAGTGCGGTAGATGCTGTGTAAGTCTGCCTCACTATGAACTACTTCGCGCTCAAGTCACTGTCCTACCTCCATCGCCCGTGGAACACATGGGAGAAGTTGTCGCCCGCGACAAATTCAAACTCTTGGCTGGACATAGGAGCGACGTGGTTTAGGTCCTGGCGAAATACCTTTCTCGGTAATCATACAAGAATATCAAAGGTTGTATTAGAGAAGATTGGCAGGGCCCGGATTTGTTTTCAAACATACACACACACACACACACACACAAGCAGAAAGTCCCCCCCCCCGGCGTAGATACTGAAAAATCCATCATACCGCCCCTGACTGCAGCAGTGATAGCATCGAAGCCCTCCAACTCTTTAAAGAGCTCTGGATGCCGACGCCGGCTTTGACCTTTTTCGGGATTCTCCCTCCCCACCCAATCCTGATTTATCACGAAGCATATCAAGTTTGGCGCTCTGCACGCAATTTCTTATCGGTCTGTGGACATCACTGATTTCGAGGGCATGCCTCCTCCGTCCTCAAAAAAGCTTCTGGTTAATTACTTTTAAGAGGCCTTACTACAAATGTGACATTTCGGGGACAGTTTTCCGGCTATAGCAATGGTAGGACCTCCAAGGGTCTCAATTAAAACATTATGTATATATATATATATATATATATATATATGTATGAGATGATACCGACAAAGACAAGGGAGACCGGAATGGCCATTTCTGGCTTATTAGCCGTCATCAGCCAGTCATACCCAACCCCAAGTGTGGATCACTTGAGATTCGAACCCGGGATCTTTGGTCATGGAGTTGAACGCTCTACCATTGAGCCACGGGCCCGTTGTCCTGTCGGTTGTGATCGGGAATATTAATTATGATAGTGGGCGCTCACCGATCAGGTTACGGAACATGCTCGTTCCGTTGTGCCTTGGGGCTCATACTTAAACCCTCGCAGGCAGTCGCACAGCGACTAGT
>CACRXP010000009.1:2040049-2065670 GCA_902702965.1 Spirometra erinaceieuropaei
CTCCTCCTCCTCCTCGTCATTTGCTGTTTGACAGTGTATGTCCGAGCCAAGTCACCTTAAGGCGAGATTAGGCGAGGTAGCTAAGGTGTTAGAAAGCCTCCGTCCACGGCTGCCACATCCGAGTTGGTCCACGTACACACAGGAATAAGATCCCAAGATAGAGGTTCCACAAAAACCCTATTAAGGGGCAGTTATATCTTGACGCTGATCCAGTGTATGACTCTGTTATCATGTCATTCGGCAGACTTTCAAGCCGCGACTTCTATCACGTTCTGGCTGTTTAAAAGCACATTACACTTATAGCAACCAGGAAACCAATTAAGGGCGAAATTTCGATTTTCAGGTGTCTGCATAAGTGAGGAAGAAGATTCGAGCACCGAAACACTTTGTTTATTGTCTTGAGCTTTCAGACTCCTACAGGTGTCCATCGTCAGAGGTAGTGGCAGCAACAGAACAGAACAGATTGAAGCCGGGGCCTCGGATGAGAACTCGGTCAATCGATATATCGATCTGGCGCCGGCGTACTGAGCCATGAGTAGTAACCTCCAGTCTTGTGCCGTCGGTCGATGATTGGGCCTTCATGCCTTATAACTATCGCTTATTTTGTTGCTGCCACTATCTCTGACGATGGACACCTATACGAGTATGAAAGCTCAGGACAATGAACAGAGTGTTTCGGTGCTCGAATCTTCTTCTTCACTTGGGAAATCAAGTTCAGAATTTGTACAGCGTAGCAGCCCAGGGTCAATCAACCGGGGAGTATGAAGACAGACGCAAAGAGAGATAGAGAACAGGGTAGTAAAGCTGTCTCTAATTCGTTCGATTAGCGGTTGAGACTCCAACACAACGCATGACACCCACGTCTGACCTAAAAGGGTGTCTCAGAATAATTTTGACGGCCTTTACTAAGTCATAAGTGCAGGACTTTGAGTGCGCTGGAGCAGAGGCTTCGCGACACGTACATCTGCACTTCAACGGCCATGACGAGCACGAGTCAAGACAAGCCTCCACCGAAATATCGTTTTATTTCGAAAGATCCTAAAAAGAGTCCTACCTCCGCGGAATACGTGTTCTTGTTGGCTTTTTCCCCGCCCGTCAGACAAGAGTAAGTCGTCGTCCTCGGGACTAGACTGATCACCGATCAGTGAAAGATGTTAAAACAACTCAGCACTTATGCACTAGACGCAATGGAGAGAATGGGAGAAAGGCAACAGTCGGCTAGACTCCAGCAACTTGAAAAATGAGACGGAGTAGAAGGCGACCAGACGGTCTCCCTCCGCGTATGTTTCCACAGTCTACCTTAGAACCGCTTTGCTTAGCGTCTAAACACAATTATTTTGCTTTGAACATGGGGCCTCCCGACGGAGCAAAGAGACTAGGAGCGGATGGAAGAACGGAGGAGGAGGGGGGGGGGTTCAACGTGAGTAGGAAGACGAAAGGGGAGAGAAAGAACCGTGTTACCCTTTTCGGGATGAGCGCGCGGGAGCAAACTGTGCATGGAAGCGGGAGGGGGGAGGGAGAGTTGAGCGAGAGAGAAGAGTCTGGAAAAACACACACACATACAAAGAAGAGGTGGGACAGTTCAAAGCCCGCTGTCAGTCTGGAGACGAGAGTGATTATGCGAAGGGATAAGAGGACGCTAAAGTGGCACCGCCAAGATGGTCGCCTTGGCGACAATAGCTTGTCGGTGGGTTAGCGAGGTCTCCTGTTGGAGGCGGTGACCAGTGTCCTGGGTCAGCAGATCTCGCCAGACAGCCGAGGGGTCGGCTGGATAAAAACGTCCGCCCACTAGTTGACACTGCAAAGCCCTTACTGGCATCTGCAGTTGCGTTGTCCTGAGACAGCTAGCCTACTGCTCGAAGTATAGTTGGGTTGTTATATTAGCAGCACCAGTAGTTGACTGTCTTCGTATGCAGTATTTATTTTGAGCTTCAGACTGATCACGAAAAGTTGTGTCTCGGACAGTAAACATCAAGTTGTTTCGCTAATAATTTAGGAAGATAGTACTGATCAGCATCCATGTCTGGAGAATGGCGGTTTAAACTACAGGTTATCCAGACCACGAGGGGGGGCGAAGTGGATATGCCCGGCTGGCAACAGTTAATATGTCAGAAATGTGCTCTGTAACCTGCATTTTGCTGTCATGCAGTGAGTGACCGACCTCATGAAATATCGGCTGAAATTCTGAAATGCGTTTTCGATTAAGAAGGATTACTTAAGCGCGGTTGCAAAACCGATTTCCTTGCGGCGTAATTTTATAGTAATTCGGACTCGGCAGGATGTCAGCTTTTGAATGCACTACATTTCAATCTCCCGTAGAAACCGAACTCGGTAAAAAAATGACTACTTAAGGAGAATGCATTTCTCCTATTGATTTTCGATGGTCTGGTAAATCTAAATATATTTTAGGGAAACCGCTTGCAAACATATGCTTTTTTCCAGTCGTTGGATAGAGAATCACGTCTTATATTCTATTTTCAAGGAAGGAGTATAATTAGGTTTTAGAAAAGTTTCCCAATTCCTGCATAATTTGGAACCGGATTAATCGTTGCATTAGCGCTTAGGGATTTCAGTCTACAAGGTGCATGCGCTCCGCGTAAGGAAAATCGCATATTTTTCGTTGCTTTTATAAAGATACCAGATGGAGTCCATGGAATTTTGCAATGGATGCGGACCATGTTGTTATTTTCATGAGGAGCAGTGAAAAACGGACAGGTACAATGCTGCATGAATGGACATTGCACGGTCCTAAAAAATATCACAATTAAAAACTTTTTAAAACCTGATTATACTCTTTATTCGAGTATAAAATATAAAGATGACGTAAGTCTCTATCAAACGACTGAAAGAACGCAGATTTTTTGCTTGTAATTTCTACGCAATATATTTAGATTTGCAAGACCATCGAAAATCAATGGGAAAAATGCATGCTCCTCAAGTAGTCATTTTTTACCAAGTACAGTTTCTACAGGAGATTGAAATGTCGTGCATTCAAAAGCTGAATCCTGCCGGCTCCGAAATACTTTAGAATTATGCCGCAAGAAAATGGGTTTTGCAACCGCGCTTAAGTAATCTTTCCTAATCGAAAACGCATTTTAGAATTTCAGCCGATATTTCATGAGATCGGTCACTCACTGTAGGTAAAATGGCCGGACTCCCCAACTGATTTCTCTTTTTCGTGTTCTCAACTGGTGGTGGACAACTTTGGGGGGCTTGTAGACGTCAACGCTCTGAGTCTGTTGTTTCCTAGACCCCGATTGTACTGCAGGTTGTCTTCTTTTGGCACGCCGAATTTCCTGGGCCTGTCGAAGACAAATTTGTTATCGCCTCCCAGGCGTGCATGACAGCTCGTGAGTGCACGTCTCCCACCCGACCATCTGTCAGCAGACAAAGTCCCTTTCCAGTGTTTGTGAAGTAGTAGTTGCCAAAAGACCAACATTTAATGAAACAAGAAGATGCGCCTGCACGTGAGAAGTCTAGGCGTCGCATAAATTTTTAATGTTTCTACCGCCGTACCCGACACGTATTTCCATGTGACACTCCTCATCTGTTACTCTGCTTTCTTTTTGTCAGGAAGCAAGTGTTTGGACGACCCATCCAGATACTGTCTAATGGATGGCCAAAACCTGAAAACAACATGCGACGACGCCTGCATCGGCGGCTGCACCGGACACTCCTCAAACTGCTGGGTACATACACTCGTCTCTCGATAATTTACTCGGTTTGTTTAGAATCTTTCCCGATTCACTGCATCCTTGGGCCGGCTGCATGTATGCGGGTGTGTGTGTGTGTGTGCGTGCCCCTAGAAGGGATGCATACGGTAGACGCGTTGGACCAACACGGGGGGCCAAATCGAAGTCCGGCAGGCGTTGTCGAGGATACGCAACCATAATAAATGGCCGCTTGCGGGGTGTCGTAGCAGGCCCAGTCGCGGGCTCACGCCGCACCAACTGTTATCCTCGTCGCCCGCACTTTTATTTTTGTTGAAAATTCTGGTCAAGTGTATGCTGTGGACCAGGGGGGAGGCGTAGTGGTACGTCTAGGTGCGCGTTTACGCCCTGCCAGACATCTGCACCCTTTCCCACCTTCGGTCTTCTTGATTTGGTCATGACACGAGGTTTTTTTGAACAGCCACTGTGCTCGACCTGCCTCAGATAAACCATCAGGACATGAGGGGGGGATTTGTCGAGGGGGTGTTTGAGAAAGAGGGCGGCGATCAAAAGGTCTGAAAGCGTTTGCTATTTTTTATTTTTATTATCTCTTTGTGTTTGTGTGTGTGCTTTATGTGTAGTGCCTCTCATCCGACGACTATTTGGTTACTCAACCTTGCAGGGTGACGGTCCAGGCTAAATGCAGGGCCATGTGTCGCCTTTCTAGGTCAAAAGATCTGAAAGTGTGCGCTATGCCAGTTTCAGCAAACCATGGCCCTCGCAGTCTGGTATGCGCTGGCAGTTCCCGGACGTCTGGTTGCCTGTCGGTAGATGTGCTTACGCTCCCGCTGAGTATACTGGTGGTGGGCGTGGCTGCCCAGTCATCATTTTCGTCCTTCTGACCCCTATCGGATGTTGCTGTTGTTGTTGCTGAAAAATCCTGGTCAAGTGTGTGTTGTGGACCAGGGGGTGTAGTGGTACGCCTAGGTGCGGGTCCGGCCGTGCCAGCCACCTGCGCCCTCCCCGCCTCCGGCCTTCTTGACTCTTTTTTGACACCGTGCCCAGGTGAAGGAGGAGGAGAGAGTGCGGTAGATGCTGCGCAAGTGTACTATTACTACAAATTAATTCACGCGCCAAACACCGTGCCTGCTGCACCTTGCTGTGGAGCACACGGTGGACATTGTCGGAGTCGACGGTTAAACTGTCATTCAAGTCCGGATAAAGGGCTTCGTTTCCTGGCAGTAATTGATCTGACGAAGCACTAACCCATCGCTAGTCGCTAAAAGCAGTGATTTGGATGGCTGCCAGGTGATCGGATAACGCAGCCGTCCTCCTGATTGAAGATCGAGATTCAATGGCCTATATGAGTGTTTTTTCGAAGTAGTAGGTGTCCTCAGAACGTCAAAGTCAGCAGACAAAGGTTCGATTGGTAGGATAAGGCAGCAGACATCCGAAGGAAGGATTTATTGTGGACAGAACTCACAGTTGCTCTCTTAGTCGACAGTGATCGCTGGCGAGTCGACGCCGTGTACAGGGAATGTGAAGTCATACCTGAGAGTGAGGGAGACCGTGGCGTAAGCAGCTCTTGTAGGCAAGTTAAAGTGTCTGGTGTCCATGCGACGTGTGCTGCCTCAATCGAGTGCTGATGTGTCTGATAACCCCTGTTGGATTGGTCGAGGACTGGTGAACTCAAGTGGGACCTGTTGGATGACCGGGAATGTGCGAATGCGTGCGAGTACAGTAGATGTGCCAACTCTTGAAACGCCAACCGAAATTCTGAAATGTGTTTTCGACTCAAAGAGACTGCTTAAGTAAGGTTGTAATATTAATCACCTTGCAGCATAAACCCAGGATAATTCAGTTTTTCCGGGATACCAACTTTCGAAAGTACTTCATCCTGACCACCTGCAGAACTACAGCCCGTGAAAATGACTACTTAAATAGTGCGAATTTTTATGATGGATTTTCGATGTACTTATAAATTAAAACATATTTTGTAGGAAAATGTACAAAAATATTCACTCCTTTACTCATTTGGTAGAAAATTATGTCTTCTGAAAATTTTTTACTTGACAAAATGGTATAGTCCCGTACTTAACACGTTTCCAATTCTCGAATAATTTTTAACCCAACCTGTCGTTACACCTGCACTCAGGGTTTCTAACCTACAAGCTGTATAGTTTCCGTGCACGGAAAATCATACATTTATATTCGCTATTAAGAAGAGACTATATGGGATTCATGAAATTTAGCAGTGGATTGGAGCCACATTGTAAAATTTACAAAAACTTTAGTAAAAGCGAGACTCGATGTTTTATGGAGGGGCACTTCACGGTCTTAAAAGATCTCCTAGTTAGACACTGGTTAAAAACCGTATTATGCATTTTCTTCGAGTATATGATACAAAAAAGACATTATTGTCTACAAAATGAGTAGACGAATAAGTATTTTTAGATGGGTTTTATATGAAATATATTTGAATGTATAAGAGCATCGAAAATCAATAATACAAATTCACACTTTCAAGCAGTCATTTTTCACGGAATGCAGTTCTTGCGGGTGTCCGAAAACAAGTTTGCATTGTAAATTAACGAGAACAATGCATGTTACTAAAGTAGTAATTCTTGCAGAGTATAGTTGGTGGATGCAGCCGGAAAGAAGTCAGTTCAAAAGCCGGCATTCTGAGGTAACTGAGTTATTATAGACTTATGCTGCATGATGATTAGTTTTACAACACTGCTTAATTAATCTTTTCGAAACGAGAACGCATTTCGAAATTTCGGCTGACATTTCATGCATGTTGCAGTCTATCAGGTTGTAGGGTTAACGCGTCTGGGACCGCTCGCAGGCATGGAGAATGGTTTTGGCACAGCGGGCGTTCGCAGAGTATTCCGGCGAATGCCGAGCCACATGGCAGCCTCGGTTAAGTAGGCTCACTGTCTTCCGGACACAAATGCCGAGGTAGAAGGCAGCGTCAAACGTTTGAACTTTAATCAATGCAGCACGTTGTGCGCATGAAAGTAACTCGCGGTGGACGAAGGAGCGTCTCGAAAGAAAATGAGGCGAATGCCAGTGATGGCTGTTCTGCAAGCCGGCTTGAGTCCTGGTCCCTACGGTATGACTGAGATTTGTTGATTATACCCATCCTGACTGGTAACAAGACGCTGGCAACCGCGTTATTCTATTCATGCAGATGACGGGTGGTACAGAAGGGACATCAGGTTGAATCCGAGGGGTCATTTTGTGACGACTGGGCTTAGCAACTTTTGACACGCACGCTTCAGTCACGTCGGGGTCACCAATTTGGAGCAATTGTACTTTTGTGCTCCGCCGTCATCATCTGACTGAATCTCAGGTAGAAATGCGTGGCAGAAGGAATTTTTTTTCTGTTATAGCCCTGAGTTGCTGTCTCAGGCCGAAATGATAACGGGTGAGGACGGAGTTTATTCTGGCACGTGAATAGTGAGCGTAGGCGTGACCTCAATATATCTGGCCAACGCCTCCGCACTGATCTCCTGTTGCCTTACCCTCGTCTTCTCATTGTCATGAGAAGGCGTGGGAAAAGAGAGGGTCGTGGATGCTGCGCAAGTTCCCACTGATTCCTGTCGATTGCTGTGGATGTACGGGCTCTCGTAAGAAGTACCGACTGTTGACGTTGTGTTGTTAAATGTTGAAAGTATGCTTTAAACGATAGTGTGGCAGCCTGTTAATGTTCTACATAACACAACAGGTGCAATACCACTCGAGCTCGAAGTAGCCAAACATTGTCAACCCCAAAGTTTCTTCCGTATTCACGACTGTTCTACCTAGAGGCCTCCAGTGCCGACTAACAAGATCAAAGTTCATTCACTCTAAGCTTCAAGCCATTTTCAGTCCTCTGTCTGCCAGTATAACCTGCGCTGCAAAATGCGCAGTATTTCCTCACAACCTCACTAAATCCCACCATCAGAACCTTCCCCCTATTTCTTCAACCTCGAGGACCGACTGAAAGTTTCTGCATAGTCGCAGTTGAGAGGAATCCGGGGGGTCGGGGCCCTCTGGTTGTCGGATTAACTTCAAGTTTGCTGTATTCAGTCTCATGGCAGGGACCAGATATGAAACAAAGCTGGCTTCGTTTTCCATCATGCTTTACATAAGTTATTGGGAAGTTCGAATATGTTTTCCTAGGTGCATCTTAACGTGAAAAGCTATGCAAGATAATTCACACGAGAGCTTGAACCCTAGCGCAGTCCGGATATATGGAAGGCAGGTTCGAGTGGGTATGGTTGTTCTGCAGAGGCAATGACCGGCCCACAACGTCCAGTAGGCGAGACATAGTTCCATTTTTCTTGTCGGTGTCTAACACGAGAGAGAAAACAGGACGCTTCATCTCAAAAGTAGCTCCTAAGTTTTTTTTTTAGCAAGAACGTCTTCCATCTACCACAGATAAATAAGGGTACGCGAAATAAATAGTGCTGGGGGATTTCAAATGCAACATATTAGCCGCACATTGCAAACACCAACGTCATTGATAATTGTCAATTAATTCGAGAGGGTGCTAGTTCAGTAAACATATGACCTCATAATTGTAGTTTGGGAAAACAAGGTGGATAAGAGTCAGTATGTAGCAAGCAAAATAGTCCAACTGACGTAAAATTAAGACAAGTTTCACGCGGATGGAGGGCAAAAAGAGTGGCGATTCAAATTCAAGACGAAGGTGACTCAGAGTCCTTATTCTAATTGAGGAAAAATCCATATTGACCCAACTGTGAAAAACTCGGCGCCTCGGTGGGATTCGAACCCACGCAGTAAGGGGAAGGCTTTAGCGCAGCCAACGCTCTAACCACCTGAGCTACGAGGCCCCGCCGGACGACCCAAATGTGATTAAACTCGCGTCGTCCGGCGGGGCCTCTTAGCTCAGGTGGTTAGAGCGTTGGCTGCGCTAAAGCCTTCCCCTTACTGCGTGGGTTCGAATCCCACCGAGGCGCCGAGTTTTTCACAGTTGGGTCAATATGAATTATTAAAAATCTGCCAAAACATCAATGAATTACGCGAGCCTGGTAGTCATCTGGTGGATTCTAGGTGAATTACTTAGAAAATCCTGCTTGGGCAGTCAACTTACTGTATCAGATTTGGTGGATTCCAGACGTTGCAGTAGGTTGGGCGGGTAACTTGACCCAAATGTGATTAAACTCGCGTCGTCCGGCGGGGCCTCGTAGCTCAGGTGGTTAGAGCGTTGGCTGCGCTAAAGCCTTCCCCTTACTGTGTGGGTTCGAATCCCACCGAGGCGCCGAGTTTTTCACAGTTGGGTCAATAGGAATTATTCAAAATCTGCCCAAACATCAATGAGAAAAAATCCTTTAAAAAATCATCCTTTATAACTTGAGAAATTCTTTTTTCCAGTTTCTGATTCAACAGTGTTTCGGGGCTTTCTTCATCAAATACAGTTAAAGACCTATCAGAAGGAGGGTTACGAACTTCTCATCAAAACCCTTTTGCCACGCTAGCCGCCCATCCCGAATTACCAAAAGATATACTGCATCCAAGAGACGGCCGATCCTCAGAAGATAGCATAGTTTGGCATGAAAAGTGTGGCTTATTACCTAGGAAATAATTTATTTTATTGGAAACTATCGAACTGAAAGGCGGCTTTGCGCCAGGTCAATCATTTAAGATCTAAAATAACTGACAGCAGAGAAGCAAAATATGATGCGACGACAGAATAAGGGACAACGATAACAAACACAGCATATAAATATTTTGTTGGTTATTCTCTTGTTTTCAGAATTTATGTATTTCAGGAGGACATAAAGACTCCTAATTTGTCTATGGTTTATTGTCATTTACAGTTATTAGGTACAGTATTCGGCTTTTTGCATCGAAAAGCGTTTTCCTGCCTTGTCTCGGTTTCTTCTGAGTAGAGCAAGATTTTCGATGGGATTAATACCAAAACTGTTGATTGAAATAAATATGCTTCACAAACCGCAGACCGAAAGACCCGCAGTGGTCTAAAAATCAGTTTACAATCGTAAGCTAGATTACAATCATATTTTTACTAAACGGTGAACAGGGGCATTAATCTGCAATACTGCAGTGTCTATTCGACGTCGACACATGTCGTTGCAATCCTTTGCGATATCAAGTGAACACCTTGCTACTGATGGTCTCCCTTGTCGATCGCCGGATCGGCCGCCCTCCGTATATGACTGTCATTCGAAATGTCAGGCGTCGACTGTTATTGATATCTGCTGCGATACAGTTTGCTGCCATGGGAAGTCCTCCCCACATATGATTATTTGGGCCGACTTCGGAGACCCGTTAAAATATAAGACCTCAGCACAAGAGTAAATGCCCTTCCAGACTAAAAGCCTGTGATAAGTATGCCCTGGAGCGAACAGAAACTTTTTCTAGTAAGATTCCTACCTAAGAATCGTTTTGTCACCGACTTTTGCTGATAGAGGCCGAAGTCTTTCACCCCTATTTTAGTTATGCGCAGAGGAAACATTGGCAAGTATTCCATGTGAGTAGCCCTTAGGGATATATAATGGTATTTTTCTGTGTACAGCGGACAAAATCGTCGTCTTACCTGCGAAACGTTTTGGTCCACCTTGCTTAATTCCAGGCACTGTTCTATTGTCGATAATTCTACACAGAGTTACCTGGATGATATTAACTGACGACCCATGTTGCAGTCATTCGGCTGCCAATTTTCGTCAAAAATCGACGTCTGGCATGAAGTGCCTCGAAATCTTCGTCTTACCGTTTGACGCAGAAAAATGACAGTTTTTTTCGCAGGTATTCAGTGCATCTGTTCACGCCGACTAATTCTCTGTGTGATAAACCACACTTTCAAGGAAGTTTGTAACCGCATTTAATGGCATAAAAAGTTGTAGTTTTACACAATAGATTTTTTAAAGCACAATTCGCTCTTGGTTCTTTAAAAACAATGCGATTTCCGGACCCAAAGTCCACCCGTTTCTCATGGACGCAAAATCCCATTTTTTGTTACCGGAAGAGATTGTTTGAAAATTTTCTTGTTTATTCCACTGTTTCTTGATAACAAAACGCGCAAAACAAGGGGATTTAAATAGGATATTAAATAACTTAGTAAATTACCTGGGTATCAGAAAACGACCGACTTCGCCGAATCTTGGTCTGTTTCCTCTCTATGAAACGGATCTGAAAGGATTTTTGCCTTAGTTGAAGGTCTTTTGCGCCTCAAACCAGTTCAGTAGACAAAAATAATCACACCTAATGTATGCAGTATTACTCCCTCAAGTGAATGAGGTCGTCTGCTGTACATATATATGCAGAATGGTATTACCGACAAGACAAGGGAGACTGGAATGGCCATTTCTGGCTTATTAGCCGTCGTCAGCCAGTCATACCCAACCCCGAAGTGTGGAACACTTGGGGCTCGATCCCGCGACCTGTTAGTTAGAAGTCCACGCCTCTAACCACTGGGCCACGAGTCCGTTATCCAGTCTCCCTTCTCCTTGTCAATAATAACATACTGCCTACATCATGCGCCGCTGTGCGGCTGCTGGTTGGGCTCGAGAAAGAGCCCGTAAGACACAGCGGAACGAATTAGTTCAGTTCAGTTTTATTTGAGGGGAATATAGGTGTTGAACCTTTAAACTTCCTATTTGTTACAAGGAAGCGAACCATATAAAAAAATTGAAAATGGAAACATCGAACAGCTACACAGTTTCTTCAGATTGGCTACCATTATATATATTATATTATTATATATATATATTTATTTTTTTATTTATATTCATATTTATATATATTTATACATATATAATATATATATATATATATATTTATATATATGAATATCTGATGTGGTGTGCATTCCCAGGTGATAATAACTTATCAACCGCCATGATAGGTAATAGCTCATTTTATAGTGTTTGTTTTCCACCTGCTATCAGAAAACTGTCATCGAAAACTTTCACAACCGTGACGTTTCCATGCCATTACCATCGGTTTTCTTCCAGGACTTGCATTCACTGGCTTCGGACGTGGCGTTAAGTCGTGTGTTTACTTTCAGCTCGGAAGGAATTATACGCTCCTAAAGTACTTGCCTCCTGTTTAGTAACTCACCGAACGCCGCCCAACTGTCAGCAAAATTGAGAAGTTTTTCTGAGATTTGTGTGCGAAAGACCCTAGTAGAGGGGAGGGGGAGGAGAGATCGCGCATGTCGCTGCACAAAAAACATATTTAATTGGGTATATACTTCTGAAAAAGGGACACTCTGCCTTGCCAAATTCCACCGTTAACACACCCACCCGATTCCCTCAACTCTGGTAGCTGGCTAAACGGCTCTGCCTAGCCGTAGCTTAGCGGGCAATTTACTTACGTGATACCTAGACCCTGGCAGCCGGATCATTGGCTCACAGGATGACTGCATGACCGAATTTCCCAGGAATTGTTGTTATCGAGAAGAATGCTCCAGGACAGCCGTGAGAGCCTCCCCCCTACTAGGGTGAATGGATGTATAAGGTTTGTAAGTTTTTTTTAAAATCTCTGGCCTTCTCTTGCATGCAAAAACTATTTGTGAATGTGTTTTCCATCGTGTGTCGCCTCCGCCTCAGCTTAAGTGTACACGTCTTGAAGAAATCCGGACAAGTTTCCTTAACTCGAGAGGCAATGCAAGATAATTAGGCAACGGTATGGAGAAGGATCCCACTTACTGGCGACAGAGTGTGGGCTTTTGTCTTGGCATCCATTCACAGGCCTTTGCAGACTATACACTGCCAATAACAATCGATTACCATGACTTCGAACCATCACTGAAACTCCTTTATTTTTTGAAATTTACTTTTTACTTTTAATTACCGCGCTCATTTCCGTTTTCGCAAGAAAGCGGGCGATGAGTCTTTCAGGAGCACTCTAAACAATTTTTGTGTTTTCCTGCATTTCGTCAGCTTACTGTCTAGTGTGCTGCCCCACTCGTAAAACTCCCCTCATCACCAATCACACATGACGCTATTCACAGTCTACCGACAGTAAAGTGGGGTCCTTCTCCATACCGTTGCCGATAATTAACATGAGGGCGGAAACCGTAGCACAATCCGTCCACACAGAAAACAAGTTCAAGTAGTTATGCTTGAGCCTTCCAAATGACACATTTGATGGGCCCGAGCCTCAGAGTTGCAAATCCGGGGTTAAGCATGACCAGCTGATGTTGGCTAATAATTCAAAAAGGTCATTTCAGTCGTCGATAGGAGCGAACAGGCGAGTTCCAGGAAGCAGTTCAGAAAAAGTAGATGCGATCTTTGGAGCAAGAAGCGCATTAGCCTGACGTTTCGGATTCTCACTCGAACCCATCATCAGAGGTGGTTGCAAAGAAGGGTAGTGGAGGCACAAAGACCATAGTATTTCTAGTACGTAGCTGCCGTGAGACAACATGCGTAATATAACTAGCAGCTCATGATCATTGCTGCGGAGTGCAGTCGGTGCGATAATGGCTCGTCAGTCCGCGTCCGAGTCGTTTATCGCCGCAATTCCATAATCCGTTTGGGATGTTAGGGTTATGATTACTGGACAATTTGGCTCACTGTCACTGGGATTGTTGCTCGCCTGCGTCCTGCCCACGTGACTGATTCCCCTGCCTACGGAGTGTCTAAGTACCGGATACGCAAATGGGAGGTCAAAGCGCTTGCTGATAGATTGCGGACCAAAGAATAATGAGTCGAGTAACTCGCGGCTCGCGCGGTTGTCACCTCTTGCGGGGATTTTCGCCGCTTAAAATTTGAAAATATGACCGGGGTCCGCGAAATGGGCCGCCACCTGAAAGCTAACGTTCTCCCCCCTCACCGCTGCTGCGTGCTCGGTCATCCGTGTCCACAGTAGCCTCCCAGTTTCTCCGACGTAATTGCCTTATTCGAAACGTCAGGTCAGAAAACTTCTTGTTCCAATGACCTCATCTTCAATCTCAGCAACCTCCTGCAAATACTACTAGTCGTTGTGCGACTGCCTTTGGGCCTCAAGATCGAGCATCAAGGCATAACGGAGGATTATGTCCCGTAATTCGATCAGTGAGCGCCCTCGACTCTAACTAATATACCCGATCGTGATCAACAGGAGAGCGGGCCCGTTGTTCATTGGTTACAGCTGGGACTTCTAAGAAGATGCGGGTTCGAGCCTGTGGGTTAGTTACGGCTGGCTGATGGTCCCTAATAAGTCGGAAATGTCCGTTCTGGTTGTCCCTGTGTTTGCCGATAGTCTCCCCCCGTATATATGTATATCTATAGGAATACAAGGCTCTTCGGAAAAATCGTGTTCAATCCAAATCTAAACACTCCGGCCGAAAGTGAGCCTCCGTTACGCTGTTGATTTGTCCCCGCAACAGGTGGCACATCTATGCATCTGGTGACTGCGTCATCGTTCAAAAGCCACACGGCCTGTAATCGACGAGAAATCCTATCACCTGATTGGTCCAGGTCCTCGGAGGACGGGCGGTTGATTGGGGATAGCAAAACATCCAAGAAACGATCGTTTCGATCGCGAGTGTATGTGTTGGTATCTTTTAAAACTGCATCTCATTTTCGGGAGTGATAGCCGCTGTGATCTAAAATGGACATTCCGGAGGTGTCAGCGTCAAATTCTTAGATCAGGAAGTTTTTTTAAGTTCCGCCGTTTCTGGAACTTCTCACAGTACTTTTTTGCGATTTTATGCGCATAAAGTCGCCATCGTGTAGGGAGCTTTGTATTCGTTTGACTTGAAGTTGGACGACTTGGAAAAATTTGTTTTGTAGGACTTGTTTGCAACTACTTTTTTGACCTCACAGAGCGTTAATCAGTAGAAGAACTGCTTCAAAAAGTGCTACTTTCAGGAGCCCAGAGCCGAATTCAATGTCTTACACGATGTACACTTTGAGTCCCTTGATGTAAAACCACAAAAGTTAAAAAACGAAGAAGATTGTTTTGCTGTTCCGGATGGAGTCTGTCTGATACAGCAGAAAATTTGCCCTGCACGCAAGCCCTCGGAAGGTCGCCCGCACCCATTGCGAGGAAAAGACAGTGTTGCGGACACACGATTGATGATGTGTCAAATGCACTGAAATTTCTAATTCATTTGTCGTCCACTTAAAACACACCCAACGCCGTGGCTAAAGACATCATGGAGAGGACAGTTTTCAGCCCCAAAGGAGAGAGGAAAGTAGTTGTGTAGGGACATTGTCAAAAAAACTGACGCATACTAGCGAGAGCCAATTAAAAAGTTGGACCAACGGTCGGGAGGCAAACTTTAGTCCAAAAATGTGCAAGGTCTGAGTTTGACTCCCAGTCTCCATTTAAAGTTGCCAACAGCGAGAAGATGCATAAGAGTGAAGTTTAGATTAGAGACAGACGGGTGCGAACTGGTAATTTGAAGCTGAGGCAATGGTTGCACTACCTGGCCACGGCCTGTTAACTACTGTTAAAAGTTTCTAGCGCAAAAAACTGAGACATATCCGAACAAGCAACTTTTCTGAACCGAGTTGAGCTGCGCTAGGCTGGTCTCCTTCCAAACCACACCAGTCGGTCGCTTTGGTTAATCGATATTAGACACAAACTATTGGAGATTGTAGTTTTTAACCTGAAGTAGACTGCGTATTCTCTGACCGTACAGGCAAGTGTGACTCATATCGGGTAAAAATCGCAGGAGCAATGCAAACCTAAAAACACTTATCGTCACCCAGCAAGTTATTTTCGAATTCCACATGTCCTTCGATTTCTCACGGTCCTTCTGCCGAGAACTCCGTAGACTGTTGAATTTTAAGCATTTCAGGGTGCATGATCGCCAGATTGGTTTAGAAGATTTGGGCATAGGTGGTGGGAAGGCCTTCAGATCAAGTGCCGCGATAAATTACGAAGGAAAATCGAAGTACCCGTGTTCTCAAGATGCTGTTCTCTAGTGAGTGGACTTTCAGACGCCTTACTGTTCGTAGATTGTGTTACTGTGGTAAAGCATCACAGGCAGCTTACTTAATTTTAAATCTAATCAAACTCACAATAAAGATATCGCTTTGCTCTGGCGCTCGGTTTCTACTGCATGCCTGCGAGTTCATGTCTCTATGGTGAGAATATTGAGGATGGGGCGCCTTATTAATAAATATTTTAAAAAGGCGGGACGTCTTCGTGTGCTGCGATGGGAGAGTCAGCGACGGCGTGCCCTCATTCCTCTACAGACAGACTGACATTTCCACTAGAAACGAAGAGACGAGTCCCAGTCTTTAAGAAGGAGACACGATCGCTGGGACAAGAGCTTTATTAGCCTGACGTTTCGGATTCCTGCTCGAACCCATCATCAGAGACAAAAGCAGATACGGGTGGTTCATGCGCAAGGGGCTGTAGTATTTATAGGATGCAGTCGCCATGCTACCGCATACCAATGAACATTCACAGCTCCCCCCTTCATCTGGGATCGTCGCATTGGCCCCCAGTCTATTAACAAGTGCAATGAACTTCCCCTTCCATACTCGGTGCTGAGACTTCGCTTAGGCGGAGTAATTAGCCGCGCGGGGAGCGCACAAGTGAACACTTTCCCCAACTCCAGAATCGGTTGATCAGATGGTCGAGCAATCATCACACCAACACTCAACGCACGTGATGAAATTGCAGCAATTAAAGACGCAAATATCGGCCATCAAACAATTAGCACACCAAGTGCGACAATCCTGGATGAAGGGGGAGCCGTGAATGTTCCTAGATATGCGGTAGCATGACGACTGCATCCTATAAATACGGCAGCTCCTTATGCATGAACCACCCTTATCTGCTTTTGTCTCTGATGATGAGTTCGAGCCGGAATCCGAAACGTCAGGCTAATAAAGCTCTTGTCCCAGCGATCGTGTCTCCTTCTTCAAGACTGACATTTTTCGCCACCTCGAGATTTATTAGTGCGGGTAAAGAGCACTCACGAGAATCTTTCCTGAAAAACTCACAGGTAGGACACCTGGCGACGGACTGCTAGCTCGTAGTAGCCAGACACAGTTAGCAGTGGAGAAGAGTCAATTCGTTAACCGCCCCCCTCCCCAAATTTTCTGAGCGGGGGACTCCACCAAGCCGACTTACCTCGCCCGCATCTAGGCGAAGCCGAATCGGACATTCCCGATCAATCCTGCCCACTCCGACACATTGGCTTGGTCGGTCACTTGCGATTCCATCGTAAAGAGACTGGCGAAGCTGTGCCTGGAGCACCAACATACACTCGCTGCATCCACCTCAACTGTCCTCACTGACCTCGCACATTTAGCCACCGCATGGGCCTTCTAGGTCACATGCGCATTGGTGAAAACCTTCGGTAGACAACCGCCGGCTACACCACACCATTGCACTTTTCCCACCAGTACCTGCACCGCACAAAAACATCACCGATGGCCACATAACACAAAGCACTCAGTTGACACCTCTCGTATAAGTAGGAAGTGTGCTCCCAGACTCGTTCTCCGTATGGCTACTCTGTTGCATGTGTGATCCGAGTCTGAGACTATCACGGTGCGCAAAGCGCCGCAGCATGGAAGGCTGCCGACTGACGCCTCAACTCAGTCCACGCAATCTGCCCAGTAGTGTGTGTGTGTGTGTGTGTGTGTGTGTGTGTTTGTGTGGAGTGGCGGACTGATGGGCTGAGAGTCAGGCTGCAAGGGCCCCTTCTTAACGTGACCTCTGGGACTCTTACGCATGTGAGGAGTGTGTGCGAGTACTTTATGGGTAGTGCCTCTAAGTTTGCCATTGACTGGTTACCCAGCTTTATATGGTGATGACTAAATGCAGGACTGCGTGTCATTCTTCTGGACCTTAAGGATTATGTGTGTCTGCTGTGCCATGGCCCTCACAGCCTGGTGTGCGCTGGCAGTTCTCTGGCACGTGGTTCCCTGCCTGTAGATTCGCTTCTGCTGGGTACACAGATCATGTGCACGGCTGCCCAGTCATCCTCTTATTTATGACCTGTTGTTGTGCTGTCGTTGGTAAACATTCTAATCGAGTATTTGTTGTGGATCAGGGGGGGTGCGGAGTGGTACACCTAAGTGTGGGTCCGTCGGTGCCAGCCACCTGCGCCTTCCCTCACCTCCGGTCTTTTTGACTCTGTCTTGACACTGGACTCGAGTGAGGGAGAGAAGGAGGGAGCGCGGTAGATGCTGTGCAAGTCTATTCTCATCATCTATTCTCTCATAAATCACCCGCAAGTCGCCGTATCTGCTGCACATGGTTGTCGAGCATACGGTAGACATCGTCGAACTTGACGGTCGAACTGTCGTGTGTGGCGTGTGCAGACGAGTCACCGTCAGCCACTGTACATGCATCCACTACCGGTTGTTTTGTCTTTTTCCTGCCATCGAAACAATGTGGGTAAGGAAGAAATAGCACAAGTCTTCCTCTACAAAAATCAGTTCACAAGCAAGTCACTGGTATTGCATCCATTCTGTGAGGTGCGCGATGGGGTTGTGGCTTGCCACCGTCGAACTGTTATTCTGGCGTGGTCGTCAGAACTGGCGGGTGAACAAGTTGATTCAGTCAAACTTTCATTTTGATTCTGAGTGAGCCAGCACTTACGTTGGGAAAAAGAGCAAGGTTCTTTGCAAAAGGTCGGCTTTCTTAGCTTACGATTTAATGACGTTGGGCGGGTAACTTGACCCAAATGTGATTAAATTTGCGTCATCCGGCGGGGCCTTGTAGCTCAAGCGGTTAGAGCGTTAGCTGTACTAAAGCCTTCCCCTTACTGCGTGGGTTCGAATCCCATCGAGGCGGCGAGTTTTTCACAGTTGGCTCAATATGAATGATTTAATGACCCCCAATAATTAAAGTGACCGTCGCTCATAAGCACATAAACGTGAATGGTTGTTGCTGGATGAATAAGAATTAGGAAGTAACCATTACAACTGACCAATCAGTGCGAAAGGGCATCTTGACTAATTTGTCCACAAGGCCAAAAATCATAAAAGATGTTGGTGGAGAATCCAAAATCTTTCTTTTATTATGAACGCCTCCATGTTCCAGAAATGATATATTTATAACAGTCGAAAGCCCGCTTTTCAGTAAAATCATGGAAATGAAGTAATACGTTTGGGCTCTGTTCAGCCCCGGCTAAATACCCCATCCAAGATATACCCCCTAGTAGGATTACACTTCTACTTCTGACGTCCAAAAGTGCTTTTGCAGATATTTTTACGAAATGGGAGTAGAGGCGACCCGACAGTTCAGCCGTCGTGACTGACAATGTCCACCGTGTGCTCCATAGGTGAGTGAAAGCAGGGACGGTGACTTGTGTGGGGATTACTTTATGGTGGTAGTAGGCTTACGCAGCATCCATCACAATCTCCCCCCACCCTCACCGGGGTCCGCTGTCAAGACGGAGTCAAGAAGACCGGAGGCGGAAGAGGGCACAGGTGGCTCGAACGGCGCAAACCCCCCACCTAGGCGTGCTAACACACCCCCTGGTCCACAACGTACACTGGCCAGGATTTTATACCACAACAAAAGTAGTGGGTGGTAGGCATCCCAGTTGGCGCGGCATGTGCGTGCCAGCACGTCTCACTCCAGTGTGTTTCCATTTGTTATGGGTGCGCACTTCCGATAACGCCTGGGGGGCTTCGACCCAGTCCCGGTATTTGTCCAGCGTATCTATCGCGTGGCCCGTTTTGGGGACAACTAAATCACAGAGGGGCGGGGAGGGAGGCGAAGACGGTCCCATCTCCACCGAGGAGGATCTCGACTGTACGGTTGTGGAGTCAAGAAAATGCAGTTTTCCCCCGCCGGAGATCGAAGCAGTCTCTTCTTCCCTCCCAAGAATGTCCATGATGATGGAGAAGTAGGCCTTGCTCAGAGACCAGATCTTTGGACCAGGCGCGTTTTCTGCGATGGTCACCGTGCCTCCGGAGGTCTGGACAGGCTCGTAGTTTGAAAAGCCTCTCCGGTCACCCCGCCCCTCTATCCGGAAACAAAGTTACCAGCCGCCGCACCAAACGCTCTATCCCGCACCCTTTTGAGATGGCGTGCGACTTTCACGTGAATTGCTCGGCACGGCCTGACGCAGCGTTCGATATTGGCGGCACACACACACACACACACACACACACACACACACACACACACACACACACCTGCGTTCTCGCCGATGCAACACCGGCGTGGCAGTCAGCTGCTTTCTGCTGCTTTTTTGCATACGTGCGCATGCACCGGTTTTCACCCTCGCTGAAGCTCAAGAGAACCAGGCCTCGTACCCAGCGACGCACACACACACACAGCGAGAACGAGAGCGAGAGTTGAGATGACAGTGGAAAAATCAAGCCCCAAGCACTGAGTGCCATGCGCCGCGGGGATTGGCGCATTATCATGCGACGTAGACAGTCTGTGCCCAGGGCTTCGCTCTGGGAACTCTGATGAGTGCTGAGTTGTTGAGATCGTGGGAAGATGGGGGTGTTCACCTGCCCTTCCCATTGCGTTTTGGGGCTCAATCTAACACCCTCGCAGGCAGCTGTATAGTGACCAGTAACGACACAGGGTGGAGTACTGCTTATTAGTCGTCCTCAGCCAGTCGTACCCGACGGCAGTTTTGAGTAACTTGAGATTCGATCTCGGACTGTGAGATCATTGGGTGTAATCTGGCCAGAACAGGTTCTTCCCACGTAGGTGAATACTTCCTCATAGCAAATGGCCAGACAATGAGACCGTGACTCACTAGTATAGCTTCGAACTTAACGCACAGCTATTACAGAATCCGGTTAAAAGTTCAGGCTGTCGAAACCTGTCTGACGGCGCTAGAAATGCTCACCCCAGTCTGCCTTGTCTTCTTTCGTAAGCCCCCTTGTTAAAATTCATTCAGGCCTGTGATTGAACGCATTGTCAGGCGTATACTCTCGGCAAAAGGTTTGAACGCGCGTGCTATGTCAGTTTCGGCGAACCATGGCTCTCGCGACCTGGTATGCGCTGGTGGTTTCCTGACGCCTGGTTCCTTGCCGGTAGACGCGCCTGTGCTCCCACTGGGTATACAGGTGGCGGGCATGGCTGCCCAGTCATCATCCTCGTCCTTGTGACCCCTTTTGGGGTGTTGTTATTGTTGTTGATAAAAAAGCTGGTCATTTGATGTGTGCACAATGGGGTGTGGAGTGGAACGCCAAGGTCCGGGTTCGACAGCGCCATCAACTTGCTCCCTCCCCCGCATTCGGTCTTCTTGACTCTCTCTTGACGCCGTGTCCAGGTGGGGAGTGGGGAAGAGAGAGTGCGGTAGATGCTGCGCAAGTCACCGTGTCTACTGTAGCATACGGTGGGCATCGTCAACAACGACGGTTGAACTCGAACTGCCGTATACTCTTGGATACCATGGTGAGCTAGAAATCACTCGCATTAAATTCGTAGACCGGACAGAAGACTGTTCTGCATAAGGTCTCCAGTTGATTACTCCTGGTCGACTGATACGAGCGGAGTGAAGGACACCGCGAAGCTGGAGGGCTGTCCCTCAAGACAAAATTTGTTCACTGGACAAAACTGATTGCACTGGTACAGCTTTCCAAACTCCTCACACTTTCCAAGTTGTTAATACTAAAGAACCTGCCGCCTTCCATAATTTACGCCTTATTATTATTGTCATTATTATTACTGTTGGGCTGAAGTAACCGCCAAACGCGGAAAATTGGGACCTGTTGACACGAATGTCTAGTCATAAGCATATAATTATGTTTCTTCAATACATACATTTAGGGTTATTTCCCCGATGGCCTTGACCGGGTACGCAACATGATATGAGTACCCGGCCGTGTTCGTTTGAGTGTTTTTAGAGAAAAAAACGACTTTGTTGTGATTTAGACAACACCGACAATTCTGAAAATTTGACATCAAAAGCGGCAAATGGTTCCCCTTACAGGCCAAGTCAAGAAGTAGAAGTCATTGCGATGCCGTCCCTCTAAATCTCCGTAGTTCATTGGGTAGCTAACCAACCCAATAATTAGCTACCTAAACTCTGCCTAACGGCAGTCAAGGCAGAAGCTACTATTTCGGCTTCAAGCAGTTTCTCTGATGGAAATTTGGCAAGCACGACGCGCACAAAATTATAGCTCTGTTATCCAAAAAATTCATCTGTAAAATATATTAACGCATAGAATCGCACAAAAGCCAAAAAACAAAAGCTTCCTTTTGTGTCAAAGCAAATTCGGCAAAAAGAATTAAAAATTCCAACCCAGTTCACTTTAATGGATGATGGGCTCGGTTCTGCAGTCCGTTCAGAACTCGATTACGCTGATCGTCAACACTTAGGAAATGTTTGACAGTAGTAAATTGGCATATAAGTGGAAACATTCATATAGTTGTAATTGCGGTACCTGACGGCATGGGAAGTTTGCACAAGTCGGTTCATATACCATGACGTGTTGACTGCCCAGTGAATGTCTTTCTCGAGATCTTGATCTAAATCGTTCTTAAAACATACTACTCCCTATTTGGTATGTAAATATATATAGGTATTATGACAGATAGGTTCTTTCTGATCAGGTTACGGAACGTGCTTATTTCGTTATGCCTTGGAGCTCATACTAAAAACCTCGCAGGCAGTCGCACAGCGAAAAGTAGTAGACGTAAAGGAGATGGCACCGACAAAGACTAGGGAGACCCAAATGGCCATTTCTGGCTTATTAGCCGTCATAAACCAGTCATACGCAACCCCAAGCGTGGATCACTTGAGATTCGAACTCAGGATCGTTGGTCATGGAGTTTAAGACTTTATTATTGCGCCACGGATCTGTTTTCCTGTCGGTTATGATCGGGACTATCAGTTATGACAGATGGTCGCTCATCAATCAAGTTACGGAACGGTACCATCTCATTTACATCTACTACTAGTCGCTGCGCGACTGCTTGCAAGGGTTATAATATGATCACTACGGCACTACGGAACGAACACGTTCCGTAACCTGATTGGTGAGCGCCCATCTGTCATGACTGATATTCCCGATCGCAACCGACAGGACAACGGGCCCATGGCTCAATGGTACAGTTTGAAACTTCAGGACCAAATATCCCGAGTCCGAATCTCAAGTGATCAACATTCGGGGTTGGGTATGAGTGGCTTATGCCGGCTAGCAAACCAGAAATGGCCATTCCGGTCTTCCTTGTCCTTATCGGCACCATCTCATATATATGCATATGTATGGGAGAGGGGGACGCTTACCGATGGTCAGGGGAACAGCTTGAGCGCCAAGACAACGAAACGAATATGCCCCGTAGCGCGATCGGTGAGCCACCTATTTAACTTAGTTAATATGCCAAATCGACGAGCTATGGGTCACTGGTTAGGACGTTGGACTTCTAATCAATGGTCCGCGCAGGTTTGAGTCTCAGGGATTGTAAGGTCTGGGGCTGAGTATGACTGGCTGGTAACGGCCAAAAAGCCATTCCAGTCTCCCATGTCTTTGTCGGTAATGAGATATTCTGCCTATTTACACATACAGTAGATGGGCTTACTCATGAAATGTCCACCGAAATTCCGAAATGCGTTTTTGTTTTGAAAAGATTAATTAAGTAGGGTTGTAAAACTAGTCAGCCTGCAACATAATTCTATAATATTTCAGTTACGTCAGGATGCCGGCTTTCGAATGAACTTCCTTCCGGCTGCATGCAAAAAGCATACTCTGTAAAAATGACTGCTTATGTAGCATGAATTTTTCTTATTGATTTTCAATGCCGTTAGAAATTCAATTATATGTCATGGAAAACAATCACAAAAATATTCATTCTTTTGTTCATTCGGAAGAAAATTACGTCTGCTTCCAATTTTATGCTAGAAGGAGGAAAATAAGTCTGTTTTAAAAAGTTTCTAATTGCGGGACTTTTAAATATCGCGAAATAACCGTTCATAAATCGCCATGTCTCTGCATTTACCAATGTGGCTCGTAAAGTTAACGATGTGGATCAAATCCACTGCTTAATTTTATGAACCCCATATGGTCTCACCTTAATACCGTAAAGAAAGGTGTGATTTTCCGTACGCGAAAAATACATTGATTGTAGTTTGGAAACCCTTAATCTAAGTACACTTGGGTTCAAAATTATTCGGGAATTGGAAAAGTTTTCAAAAACCGAATCATACCCTTCCTTTGAGTATAAACTTGGACGAAGACGTAATTGTCGACCGAATGAGTAAAAGAATGAATATTTTTGTGCATATTTTCCATAAAATATAATTGGATTTTCAAGAGCATTGAAAATTAATGAGAAAAAATCATGCTGCCTAAGTAGTCTTTTTGTACTGTGGGTTTTGTATGCAACCGGACGGAAGTTCATTCGAAAGCCGGCATCCTGAGGTGACTGAAATGTTGTGGAATTATGTTGCAGGCTTACCAGTTTTACAGTCCTACTTAACTTATCTTATCGAAACGAGAACGCATTTCGGAAATTCGGCTGACATTCCATGAGTTAGCCCGCCTACTGTATGTATACGAAAGCGAATGCTAATTAAGGCAAGCTTGCGCGTTCCCACATATAATTGAAAAGACAGGCTGTTCACAGGACCCAGGGGTTTTATTTTCTGATATTTCAGGAGCAAATTTGTTTGCATTGGCACAGCAAGTTTTGTACGCTACTTCACAGTATTTAACAGGTGCTAGCGTGTTGTTTTCTCCAGGACTATTTGTGTGGGCTACACCGCGGGGAGGGGTGCTTGTTTTCATGATGACTAGCGTCTTCCTCGTCGGGAACGGTGTCGGGGTCGCAACGGTCTGTACTCTCCTCTTCATGGCTTGTATTTATTTTGCCACACCCGAGGATGATGAGAGCTTGTTTACCTTTGAACTATCAGCATATCAGATGCGTGCCACGGGTTATTAATTTTGACGCGGAAAAACACTTCTCGAAATGAATTCCTATTGTGTTCAAAACCAATTTTGTTTTCAGTCTGCATTATTTCATGGAGGAGGGCATTTCGCCTCTGAAACTTTTTTTAACTTAAAGGGTCTTTTCGAAAGGTTTGCTTGAACATCTGTGTTTCCTAGTGCCGACAAATTTCTTAAGTCCGCTTGCCCTGTCCGCAAATTGCCTCAGATACATTGGCTTATTTTATAGCCGTCAGGACGCCGCTTCACAGCATAACGGAGCAAGAGAGGAGACTGCTTTCATCAAACACATATATCAATTATGGAGAGGATTTAAGAAGACTCAGAGGCAGAGGGGAAGGGCAGCACATATGGAAAAGAAGATTTATAGCTGGAGGTCTTCAATGCCATCATACTTCACGACTTAAGAAAGTGTGCGGTAGTATGAAGGTTACATGGATGGTAAACCTCTAGGGAAATAACTACTTGTATATGAGCAAAAGAAATAAATAAAAACGCATATGCCATTCAAGAAGAAGTTCGCTTTAAAGATGTGTTGGTTGCACCTGTCTGACAGGAACCAGTAGGAAATCAGTAAGTTTTTCTATTCAAGTTAGGTCGAGATGGGAACAATTCACACTTATTAGTAGTCTGGTTAAGCATAACTGATTTTCCTAGTTGAAAATACATTTTATGAGTTCGTGCAATGCGAACGAATTCAAAAAATGGCGAGTCCTAACAGATCCTCACATTACAATTGTAAAGCAGTCTGGTAGTTTATTCAGATCGCAGGATCGTTTACGTTGCTGTCATACAGCCGAGTGAGGATAAGAAGTCCTCCCGACAGGCTGAACGTTCAAATCTCACGACCCCATCCCAATCAATTCAGAACGTGCGAGCGGATCTATGCATGTGGGGTTCAAATTTCTAAAGGTACACTACTTGGACCACTTTTTCGGCGTCTAAGCGACGCCCATATGGAAAGTTTAAGAAGCCACAGGGATGCATCGCATGACAGTCTAACGAAAGCTGGACTTGGGGTTTTGCCCCCTAAAATGGGCCACGCGGTTGGTGCACTGGAGAAACACAGGAACTAGATCGAGATCCAACAGGCATTATTGGAAATGAGAATCCATAATAAATGCAAACCCACGGGAGTGGGGTGTGGTGGCAGACTCGACAGTTTGACCGTCGCATCCGACG
>CACRXP010000009.1:2087518-2099840 GCA_902702965.1 Spirometra erinaceieuropaei
ACCACCACCACCACCACCATCACCAAAATATGGAGGCACCTTCATCACGAATGAGCCAATTTGTGCCGACTGTGAGAAACTCAATAGAATATCTCATAAACTCCAGAAAGACGCCTGGGTTGGTCTGTCAGTCACCAGGAACAGTGATTGCAAGACGATGGGTAGTGTAATTTAATCAAAGCGCACGGACGTTCCACCACCTTTTGACTTTCTCACGCCAAATTAGGTCCAGCACGGTATATCGCGAGGAATCTTTCATCGTCGTTAGGACCCCGAAAAAACTAGCCGCAAGTAACCAGGTCAACAGCGCGTCTTACAGGGCTTTCGACGTTCAGGAATAGATGCAGATACTAGATTTATGTGTAGCACGTCTTGGTAAGTTATAATATCTTCCTTAGACGTCCCACAACCAGTTTTGGACAATGGCGCCCCACCAAACAGTGGTACTCCGGAAAGACCTGTTATTAGACAGCATCCTTTTTGAAGTCTCTTGGTCGGCGCAGAAACCCCTCCCCCTTCGCAATCCGGTATCACTCTCACAAGCCGCATTTGAAGTATCAAAGGATGCTGTCGCTGATGTAATTGATGGTTTTCAAGACGCAGTTGGAAACACGTTCACAGTTTAATATCTGTTTCCCTGCCAGACAACGGGACAAGATTTTTTATTTATTGTAATGGGGACTCACTCACATACTTCCTTGTCTGACTGCAAGATGCTTAAGAATGCCTTGTTGGTAGGGGGCTTTAGATTTAATGAGAACTGCCCTGCCAAACTTTGGCATCATTGGGGCACTCTAAAGAGTGAAAACATATCCTTTTCAGGGCCTGGAAATATGAGGCCAGTCCGTGGATTTGCCATTTTATCATCTGATTAAATCTGCAGGCCTGAAAGTGTTTCCGCACAAGGCCCATAACGCACCTAGCTGGTGCAATATGCCATTCTATTCGGCGTTGCAATTACCTGCCGCCTTCTAACATGAAAGTATGACGGACAAGGCTGCGCTAATATGCACGTGTACTGCGCTCGTTTACGCGTACATGCCATTATCAGGGCGGCAAAATGGCCCTTCCCAGGCGCGTTTGGCTCCAAAGGTAATGTGCGCCCGCAAGAGGGACCTTTCCACACACGTACAGGCTCCTAAACCTGCAAACAGGCATCCGAATTCCGGCGCACTCGGGGATCGTGATGATTGTTGCACTTTTTTCGCCAAAAAATACCTTCTCCCCCCGGTTGCCCTTTTTCTGCAGGTGCCGTTCAGAATGGGCTACCTTTTTTTCCTCTCAAATGGGCCATGCTTTTACGCTCTTCTACGTTTTCAGTACCCTGATGACATTCACCATTCATCTATTCCGTCTAGAAGGACAGAGGTCAATTTTCTAAGGTATCGACAAGTGACAAACATTGGACGGTTTATATTCTCGCGTTAAGACTATCTGAGGTTAAGTAACGAATGCTTCCTAAGGTACAAGAAGGACAATTTTACGAATAGTTTAGGGACGATGCCGACAAACGGATGAATGAGTCAATATCAGAAATATTTGGACTTGTGCTCAAGTGAGCATGCAAGTATGAACGTTTATGAAATAATTAAATGATGTGCAGACGCTGACATATTGCATTTGAACATTAAAATTTCTAAAACACCCGAATGAAGCATCGTTCAAGAGACCCCCAATTATAGATGGTCACATAATGGTATTTAAGTATTGACACTAAATGATATCGTAATGAGAATTAGCAGATGTTTTTTTGAGAGATTTGAACGATTCCTTTAACGGTGTATTTGACGATTGGGACAAATTTATTATTTTAGCTGGATTACTCAGGAAATCCTGCTTGGGCAGTTTACTTACTGCGTCAGAACTGGCGGATTCCATGCGTTGCAGTAAGCTGGTCGGGTAAATTGACTCAGACATGATTAAATTCCCGGCATTCGATGAGGCCTTTTATCGGCGGGGGCTAGAGCCTTGGCTATGCTCAAACCTTGCCCTTGGCCACCAAGGCCGCTAAATTATAAGAAGGCAAACAGCACCCTCCGTGTTCTCATGTTTCTCAAACTTTTTGCATAGTCTCATCATAGTACAGGGGATTTTCTAGAGCTCGGAAATTAGTTCATGATCTCCTGAGAACATGGTCAACTTCGTGACTAGGCATAGTACGTACGGCATAGGTAGCTACATGCTTATTACAAACAACGCCCATGTCTAAAAATTATATATATTCTCATTAACGCTCAAGCTAGCAGGAATTTATCTCCCGCAACAAAATTGCAGTAAGTTAACCTTCAGAATCTCATCTACAAAAACTCTCCATCCTCAAAAGTACGCAAAAGCCACTAGAATATGTCCTACCCAGCGGGAGAGTTTCAAACAAACAAGAGCCCCGCATGTGGGCTTATGAGTCCTCTTAATCAACTAGTTCAAACTGGCAAGTTAGATCAGCCTCAGGAAAACCGTTTACTTGAAATTAGCTTGTCATTTGATGGGTTAAATGGCCGCCATAATTTAGGGTACAAGTGTTGCATGGTTTACCATATTGACAACATAAGTACCAGCTCAAAGACCAGACGAGCTCGGTCCACAAGGGTTTGCCTTGTAGGGTTTGCTCCAAACTAGGGCGCTTCTTTCTGAAGAAATTTAAAAGCCGAAATTTGAAAACTGGAGTATATGTTAGGAAGCATTTGGGGAGCGCTGGGTGACGCAGCTGCGTCTTACAACGGCAAAGAATAGGCGGAACTCGCATGTTTGGGCCTTTAGTTAGCACCTCTTTTGTCAGTATGGCAAATCATGTAACATTTATATGCTACTGACTGCCTGCGGGCATTATGTGGTGCAGCTTAAAGACTCCATTCGAACCGAGCCTAGAAAGTTCCGTTTCAAAGGCGCTGCTCTTAGTTACCGTTTTTCTTTCGAAGGTAATTAAAAAGCTGAAAATATGCTATAGGGTAGCATTTGTGGTTTCAGGCGTGTTCCGGATCGCACATTACAGATTTCTGCCTTGATTTTAGTATGAATATCTCTGGGCAGTATCGATGTCCCCGTCCGTGTTAATATACCCAAGCCGACCCACACACTTATCAAAACGAACAGTTACGCTGGTTACGTTATTGGGATATTAGTCTAAGCTCTTCTCTCGCCGTAAGTGGCGAACATTTCGTCCTTTCCGATGACTGTTTTATTCAATCGACAGTTTCGTCAAGACCGCCATTTTCCTCATTCATTTTATCATATCCCAGATCATAACGTAGTATGGAGGGACGAAATTCTATCAGGTCTCTGCCATTGTATTCGCAATAGGGTAAAGTGAGTGGAGAAGTGAATGCACACCGTTGGTATGACGGCAACTTTGGGGACTGCCCGGGCTCTACTTTGCCTGTCCTATCGTAAATCATTTTTTTGGCCAGACGATTTTTGACATGCTCTCCTTCCATCCTTCAACAGACCTCTATTTCTCCCCCCCCCCCAAAGTTTATCTACGGTGCTGAGCTACTCCTCAAGATGCTTTTGTTCTTTTTTTGATCTGTTTATGCAACTTCTGCAGAGCAGTTGCAAC
Organism: Spirometra erinaceieuropaei; assembly: GCA_902702965.1. NCBI lineage: Eukaryota > Metazoa > Platyhelminthes > Cestoda > Diphyllobothriidea > Diphyllobothriidae > Spirometra > Spirometra erinaceieuropaei. The sequence goes on from CACRXP010000009.1 coordinate 2,091,072, forward strand.
ATGTTAAGCCAGTTAAGCCGGCTCTGTGGACAGAGGGTACGCGGTTTTGCGTGCGCCAAGTCTGTTGGCCAATTTTGAGGGCGACTGCACCAATCGCCAGAGAGGGGGGAGGAGGGGCATAGCGTAACTGCCTTGAGTAATACCTAAGTGAATACTGCGAAGGAAATTTAAGGTGACCATTCGCTAACTTATTGACCGCCGTCCGCCGGTCATCCTAAGCCCCAGATTCCGATAACCTGGAAGTCTAGCCCAAATTCCCTAGAAATTAGATGTTAAATCCAACGGCCCTAGCATTGAGCCATGAGGCCGCTGTCCTGTGGGTTGCAGTTGAAAATATTCACTAGGTTAGCGCGGACACTCACCGACAGGGGTTTTGAGACATGGTCTTCTTGTTATGTCTTGGGCTCAACCTGGGACCCTTACGGTCAGTCGCTTAACGACCCGTAAGAATGCATGAAGGAGTGCTGGCAAAGGCCGGAGTGGCTGTTTTGGGCTTATTAGCCGTCATCAGTCAGTCATGTTCGAAGCAATGACAGTGATTGCGCCTCCCCTCCTCAGTGTATGTAACCGCTTATCTGGACACGCAGTCAAAAAATTTTTCGTTTTAGGAGTAACGTGTCCTGCTAACCTCGAACGCTACTGTGCCCACAAATTGCTAACTGCAGTTTAAGATGGGTTGAATGTGGGACTCGAAGAAGCCGCAATTGCAGTCTGGGTTTTTTTTCAGTCATGTCACCTCAAAATCACTACACGATGTCGTGAGAAAGGAGTGAGGCCATCTACATATTCAGGTGTGTGTTTAATCGAGTGGTTTCTGACTTGAAAGGGTCTCATACTGACCATCGGACATACAGTTAGTGCACTAACTCATGAAACGTCAACTGAAATTCCGAAATGCGTTTTCGTTTCTAAAAGTTTAATCAAGTAGGGTTGTAAAACTAATCATCATACAGCACAACTCTATAGTAATTCAGTTACCTCAGGATGCCGGCTTCATGCAAAAACCATGCTCTGTAGAAAATGAAAACTTAAGTAGCATGCATTTTTGCCATTGATTTTCGTGCCCTTAAAAATTAAATTATATTTTATGGAAAGCATACATAAAAATATTCATTCTTTTATTCATTCGTTAGAAAATGACGTCTTTTTCCATCTTTATACTCGAAGGAAGGGTATAATTTGGCCTTAAAAAGTTTCTTATTGTGAGATTTTTTAACACCGTGAAATAGCCGTTCATAAAACGTCATGTATCTACATTTAGCAACGTGGCTTGTAAAGTAAACAATATGGCTCAAATCCACTGCTACATTTTATGAACCCCCTATTGTCTACTCCTAATGCCATAGAAAAATGTGTAGTTTTCCGTACGCGGAAAATACGCGGTTTGTAGTTTGGAAACTCCGAATGCAAGTGAAACGACAGGCCGGGGTTCAAAATTATGCGGGAATTTTAGAAGTTTTTGAAAACCGAATTATACTCTTCCTTAGAGTAGAAAATTGGAAGAAGACGTAATTTTCTACCGAATAAATAAAATATTGAATATGTTTATACATGTCTCCATGAAATATGGTTGAATTTTTAAGGGCATCGAAAATCAATGAGAAAAATACATGCTACTTAAGCAGTCATTTTCTACAGAATTTGGCTTTGCATGCAGTCAGAAAGAAGTTCATTCACAAGCCGGCATCCTGAGGTAACTGAATTATGCTTTACGATGAAGTCCCGATGATGATTTAGAGCGATTAGGAAGGAAGTAGAACAGCTTGTACGCTCTCGTTCAAGGGCATCTTTTTTAGCGCCGCTTCGGGCGACCGCTCTTCCTCTTAATCCCCCTCACTGTCTGTAGACAGTGGATTCCTCCTTTGAGCGGAATAGGTGCCATATGAAATTTTAACTGACACCACGGGAAGACGCGCCAAGTCCTTCCCTTTTATATCCTGCTTTTGGAACGGCCTAGCGATTAGTACGCGCCGTTTACAGTTTAAAATAAGCTACAGCATAGCGGCCAAACGACTCCCCGAGGGTACTTTCCCCTGAAAACGAATGCGGTGGGGACGTCATAGTGGCTAAAATTCCGTAACATGTTCCATTTTAGGAAACATAGTTGAGGGCGCAACCGTAGGAATGATGGGGGCGAAACCCAACCCAAGTTAAATGTTACCTCAGATAGGGGAGCTGTGCATTTCTCGTCTAGTTTTCTTCCTCACCAAATCGCAAGCCAACTCAGGACTAAGCCAGGCCTTGGGTGTGCATTAAACCAGGGCCTGACACTCCGCCCTCTGCAATCATGAATATGCCACGTTACATGACAGCAGCAACCAAGAATCTCCGTCCCAACTGCCAGACGAAATACGGTTGTTCGGTTTCGCCGTGGATTTGCTGCCAGAGGTATCGTGGAAGGAGGCATGATCAGAATTATTTGCTCACTGACAGATGATACCTACCGTTATGGCAAGGGTTCTAGACAAGATTTCTACAGCAAGCCTGCACTCTCATGTCCCGCGCCGTGATCGTGACAGGTCGGTGAACGGCGCTTCCAGTGTGCCTATACTCAGAGCAACAAAGGTCTATTTGAATAGATTAACAAACGAAGGTTCTTTGCATCTTTATGTTGGAAACTTCCGCTTATCTTTTGCTGTGCTATTGCCTCTCACGAAAACCATTCTTAAAGAAAATTACGGTGTCATAAAACGGCGAAAAAATATCCGGCCAAATCATTAACTGTAACTGAACTCTCTAATCTCCTGACTTCAGAGCCCCTTTCGAGGGTCGGCATAAAAGTAGCCTTGAACAGACCAATGGGCACCGCCCCCAAAGTTGGTATCTAATTTGCTTAATTTCGCTTGCACATAATATAACCACATTCAAGTTAAAAATAGAGTAAAAACGTTGGATGACGTCCATTTTAGACCAACTCATGGCTGAAAAATGAGATATGAAACTTAATGTCCGATGACCAAGCAATCTCGAGTTGGAGTCCTGGGTATTTCCGCATGGGTATCGAGGCGGCACCACTTGACGATTGTACTTGAACGAGAAACGTCTATTCTAGTCAGTCAAACGTTGACTCTCTTCAAATTCATCTGGTTTCTGTGGTATTCTTGGAGGCGTAGTGCACACTACACTTAAGGTCGCCTCAGAGTTTGACAAGTCGCATTCCGTCATAAGTGGATGATTCTGAGCAGGCTTTGATAACCGAAGATACTCAGCAGTGTCAATTATCATCCGGGCATCTTTTGTGGACTCGATGTTGTGCTCGACTGGGTTTGAAAGTCTCGACTTTGAAGCGACCTTACTGGCAATTAAACTCCTACGAACTGCGGTTCGGGCTGCAGTGACTCGCCCTCTCAACGTGTCCTTTACGACATTTCTCCCTGTCGAGAGATCCGAGATAGTTTTTTTAGCTGGAGTCTTATTCATGCATGAGCAACACGCGCGAACATGATATCAGTTCATTTTACCATTTCTGGCGTTCTAGCCTCCACTGTGCCAATGGAAATCGGTTGGTTGGGAAGAGGAAGGAGGCGCATAATAGGCGGTGCGATAGTCGCTGTCAGAATAACCCTATTTATGCCGAACTCACTACCGCGACCCTGATAGAACGGTAATAATCTTCATGTGCGAGGTATGAGGCATAATATCAGTCAAAAAGGCAACGGAGACTGGCGCCTGTGATCACCGGCTTTCTTCTTCTTCTTCTTCTTCTTCTTCTTCTTCTTCTCTTTCTTCTTCTTCTTCTTCTTCTTCTTCTTCTTCTCGGGGATAAATTTAAATCTGACTTGTAGGACGCGGTACTTGTACTCAGTGGTCGCAGATGACGAACATTCAACCCCACAACTTAGATCCCACTCGTGTCGACAAGCACTACCGCCTACGGGGGGCAATTTTTTTGTTCTTCCGACCTTTAGGCGGGAGATGGATTGAGTGCCACTGCTTCAGGGGTGAACCCTTTGTGTTCAAGTGCTCGGCTTTAAAAGAAGTATTTGGAGGACAATTCACGTTTTACGCCGATTTGGAATCATTAATTAGGCCTTCAAAGTAGAAGAAACTTACTTCAAATAACTCCGACCGGAATGCATAGAAAAGCGCAAAAATTTTCACTACTTTGTAGAGCTCACTCGATAAGCCCTTAAAACTATGCCTTTCATAGTTTTAGCCCTTTTTATGCTTCTAAGGTCTCACGCGCCCCTCCTTATGTGTTCTTTCATCATCTGATTCGAGAAAAGAAGGCAGGTTGTAATTGCTTATAGCTAATCCCCCCCGCCCTCAAGAGTGGTACTTGTGTTGGACGCGTGAATGTGGACCACCGTATTACAAGTGGTTTTGCCTTAAATTACAGGGGGGGTGGGGGTTAAAGTTGGAATAGGCGGATAGACACCCTCTGCAATGTGAAGGAGGAAACACGATCGCTGGGACAAGAGGTTTATTCGCCTGACGTTTCGGGTTCCTGCTCGGAACAATCATCAGAAACAATGGCAGATACGGGTGGTTCATGCACAAGGTGATGCAGTATTTATAGGATGCTCGCCGTGCTATCGCATATCTATGGAAATTCACGGCTCCCTCTTCATCAAGGGTTGGTGCACTCGGTGTGATGGCCGTTTGGTGGTCGAAATTTGCGCGTCAATTGCTGCAGTTTCATCACGGGTGTTAGATATTGGCGTGATGATTGTTCGACCATCTGACCCACCGACCCTGGCGTTAGGACCAATGTTTACCTGTGCGCTAGCCGTGTGGCCATTTACTCCTCTTAGGCAAAGCCTCAGCATCGAATGAGCCGCAACTTGAGAGCTGGTGTTATTTCACCGCACTGCTGCTGCGTGCTCGGCCATTCGGGCTCTGAGCAGTCTTCCTTTTTCTCCGACGTAGTTGGTTCTTCCGCAACTGCACCAGATCCGACAAACGATCCCAGACGCTTATTGCCGTGGTAGCGCGTCTTTCGGTCTCGTTACCTGACGTCTGATAGTCGCAGCGAAAGGCCAAAGACAGTTCGCAGGGTGTCCATATTCCTCTGTCCGCCCGCAGTTGTTGCGTTGAGCCAAGACGGGATCACTTTTAGCGGTCAGTCGCAGTATGCGCCTGGACGGGGCTTGCAGTGACACGTCAAACATTTCGTATAACTTTATGAGACGCCAACCGAAATCCAGAAATGCGTTTTCAATTAGGAAGGACTACTTAGGTGGAGTTTTAACAGTGATTACCTTACATTATAGTCATAAGATATTTCAGTCATTCTAGAGTGCCGTCTGCAAGAGGTAGACCCTCTATGAACTGACTGCTATAGCAGTTTGAATTTTCCGCATCCATCTTCCATACCCTTGTAAATTCAAATATGTTTTACAGAAAACATGCATAAAGGTTTTCTTCATCGTGCTCATTTAATAACAAATCATTCCTTGTTTAAATTTCTTAATTGAAGAATGGGTCTTCTTAGGTTCCAAAAAGTTTGTAATTATGGGATATTTAAGATCGTGAAGTATCCAGTCACAGTGCCTAATTAATAATGCTGCTTGCGAAGTGTACAACATGGTCCAAATCCATCGAAAAATATCATGAGGCCTTTGTTAATTCTTCTTAAAATCAAATGGGAAGGTTTAATTTTCTATACACGAAAAGCATATAAATCGTGGTTTCGAAACGATAAATGCAAATGCAATGGCATATCGAGTGCAAACCTATTCCGCGATCAAAAATGTTTCCTACAACCGGAAGATACCCCAATTTCAAGCCCAAAATTCAAAGGAGACGTTATTTGCTACCAAATACATACAAAAAATATCCTTATAAGGGTATCTATATCAATCGGGAAAATTACTACCGCTTAAGTGACCAACTGGTCAAATTGAAGTTCATTTGAAATCCAGCATCCTTTCGTGACTGAAATATCTCTGTGTTATTCCCTACGATAAGGAGTATTATGATCCTAGCTACAAGCCCTTAATGGTCGAAACTATATTTAAAAATGTCGGTTGACATTTCATGAGATATTCCGGTTACTGTAAATGCTCGAATTGGTGTCCGGGAGGGGAAGGAGAGAGGGTAGGACCGATCATTTTTGCATCCCTGGGTTATTAGGCATTACTCTTTTGATAAATAAGATCATTACAAAGCAATGATTGAGCAGCAGATAGCGAGACTGAACGTTGAATATATTTAATTATTGCGAAAAGACGGAGTAAGATTAGGCGGTAGGTACCGGCAGTTTGACAATCGCGAACGACTATGTCCACGGTGTACCCCGCGGCAGGACGGCCGCAGGGAACTAATTTATAGTTATGGAAAGCTTGCTTTGCATCTACCGCTCTCTCTCTCTCCTCTTTCGCTCTCCGGAACCGTGTCGTGACATTGTCAAAAAGACCGGATCGAATGCAGCGGCTGAAAAAGGTAGGCGGCCGTCTACGCGTCCTACAAACACGCCCTGCCTGCACGCCGGACCAGGTTTTCACACAAATGAAACAGAGGCGACTCGAATCCCAAGAGAGTGCGAGTGCCACAGAGACCAAATCGAGAAGCCATTGCAGTCCGACTCTCTGTCCTGAGAAGACTGAGTTAGGCCGTCAGTTGGAATTCTTCTAACCTATCACCAGGACATCGAAAAACTATTTTTATATAAGTATTTTAAGCATTGGGGAATGGGCGCGGTATAAAGCCTGAAGGACTAATTCAACCATAGGTTACGTTTGGTTATTTACTAAGACTGCGCTCAGGTAGCTTGCCTTTCTGGCGTAGTGTCCAGTGGTGTGGAATCGATGAGCAGAAATGCTCGCTGTTAGCAGCATATACGATTCCACTTGCTGTGTTTCTTACGGGCATTTTGAGTCGACTTTTTACGCTTCCCCCGGTTCTAACCCAAACGCAGTTCAGCGGCAAAGTTTGTTTGCTAACTTTTTATGATAACACTAGGACTACCGTCACTGAAGGAGTCTGGCTGTGACGTCATTCTCATGGTGAAGACGCCGTACCCGAAACGACACGTCTGGCGTGGGTCAGGGGTGATAATATTTTAGTGAGAAGGGTCTGCCGTGCCATAAACTCATGACAATGTCGTCAGAGTTTAAAATTTTCTCCGAATATTAGAAGGATTGCAGCAAACGCACTCCTCTTATAGGGATCTTGCTGAGTCATTTTAATGATGGAGTCTGGCACGAGTCGTGTTTCTGCCGACTTTGTTTCTCGTCTGTTGAAGAAGAAGAGAAAACAGCTCCGGAAGAGGAGCTCCGCAACTGTCCGAACGACTGAAAAAGTAGATCAACTATCGCTCTGTTTGCCATTGGCGCGATTTAGCCTGAAATAGCACGACAGAGTTAATTCTATAACTCTTCCAGATAGGGGTAGTCAAAAAAGAAATGCTTTGTTTCAGCTTTCGGAGTTACGGTCGAAACTACGAACCGGGGGAGAGTGGTTGGCAGTTCTATCTTCGCAAGCGACGGGGCCACTTGTTGTCCCGCATGGGACGCAGTGGAAGCCCCTGCTGAAGTGCGTTTGTAATGGAGCAGACTTGCGACGAATCTACCTCACTCGAGTCAGACGGTGTAGATTTTGCCGGGTTGCTTCCCCGCTGGTCGGCTCTAATGCTCTGCCCTACCGCCTCAAAGGGTTTTCAGGCCCTAATAGCGATCGCCGACGCTAACAAACAGCGCTAGCCACCAGGCCGCGCTAATGTAAGGTAACCAAGTCGCACAAAGGGCATATTCTTTGGCTATTAGGTAGGTTTGGGTGTGTACCCTACGGGTCAGGCAAATAAAACCGCTGTTTGATGCTAAGGATTCCTCCCCCTCCTTCTTCTTCTTCTTCTTCTCCTCCTCCTCCTCCACCACCACCACCTCCTTCTCTGCGATTTAGGGTTACATCCTTTGTACCTTTGTATCTAGTTGATTGGTCCTTGTGACCATAACGTACGTCAGTAGACTGCATAACGACACCTGGAGAAGATCTTTCATTTCGGACCGCCAGTACACGCGAAAAAGTACGTTCCAGAAGTAGCTGGAGCAAAAATCCTGTTCTTCATCAGAACTAGTAATGGATCAGAGTTATGGACGAACAAGGAGCGCAGTACTGATGGAATGCATTTACTGAAAACCACATGCTTAACATACTTCGCTGCCCCCACATTCATGCTCGATGGTTGCACTTGGTACGATGACGGCCTAACAGCCTCCGCCTGAGTCGTTAATTTACGTAACTTCCTCCATAGCGTTGGTTATTCGTATGTTAGGCACGCGGTAACATAGCAACCGGCATCCAACAAATACCACATCCCTTGTGCGTCAATTACCTCCCCAATCGGTTACCGCCTCTTGAGGATGCTTAAGAAGCGAGCGAATACAATTAATTGCGTCAGTCATTGCGTTTTCTTCCCCCCTCCTCCCCCGACTTCCACGGCAATTTAGAACAGAAATACTTGCCTGCCAGCGAAGTGAACGCAGTTGGTGCGTATATTCCATCCACAAAATTATGTGGCAAGCCATTCCACAAGCCGGAAGGACGACATTCGGGCACTGACCTGGAATGAGCGAATGTGACTGACCGCTTGATCTGGGTGGGGGGCAGTACGCTGTTTAATTTCCATAAGTAAACGAGTGTGCAGCCATGTCCGGTGAATTATCCCCCCACCTATCATCATCATCATCATCATCATCATCATCATCATCATCATCATCATCATCATCATCATCATCATCATCATCATCATCATCATCATCATCATCATCATCATCATCATCATCATCATCATCATCATCATCATCATCATCATCATCATCATCATCA
>CACRXP010000009.1:2099893-2180168 GCA_902702965.1 Spirometra erinaceieuropaei
CGTCGTCGTCATCATCAGCATCATCATCATCATCATACCAACAAAGCTTGATGTTGAAAGGTTGCTTGTATAGACAGTGGTTAAAAGGAGACTCCGTCATGGGAGTTCAAAACGGAAAGGTTGGATGAGTGGATCATGAGCAGCTAGCCTATACCAAACCGCATGCATTTCTGGCTGGTTGACTTTAAACCACAGCCATGGGGACGAGCTCCTTTCGAGCGTACACGAGTGATGTTTATAGTCCGATGACTGGACTCGAACGTTGCGGACAAGTACTGTCAAAGTAACTTCTGCTGGCTCTTCGGCATTCGCAGGTTATCAGTGAAAATGCTTTTGGGGTTCATAGGGTGATCGTCGACTACCTAGTGCTCGAAAATGGAGCCATTTTTTGACATTTTGTTTCTACTGAGACATGTTGGAACCTCCCCTCTCTCTTTGCCTAATCGCCATTCCTTCCGACTCCACAGAGGCAGTTATATTTGATCAGTGTATTGTTCCGGGACCAAACTACGAGTAAATACATATACACACATCATACTGCCTCTTGAAGTGGTTGTGTGAAATTCTGGAAGGACTTCCGGCCGCATTTGTATTTCTGCGTTGCCCAACAGTCCGTCTGGACTTTGTAAATCCCACACTAAGCTCCGCAATCAACTGTGCCGATGTCTCGGTTGCTTTTACAGCTTGACAGTTGAGTGCAGTTTAAACAGTTGAACTGACTTCACTGCCGCAAATTTCGTCTACAGTGTTTCCTTCGAAATTACAGGAAGGGCTCCGGTCCCGCGCCGCTGGCAAAGGTGGACGACTTGTGGAATCTTCGCAACCTGCGGGAGATTGTGGGACATATTTACTTGGACTTCACCGGCTCGCCACCTGAGCTTAGGAATCTCACTTTCCTTCAAAATCTCTACAAAGTGACAGCGGAATGTAAGTTTCCGTCTGATGTATTCTCAACACCTCCAAATGTAAAGGGTCAGACCTGTCTCCCCCTTAAGAGCAGACGTAGTTGTAGCCAAGTCAGCGTGCCCGTTGACTTCCCCCACGTTGCTGATCGTGTGAATAGACCTCAGCCTCTCGGGCGCATCGGTAAGACGGTCAGATGCTGGTCTCAGGACCTCCAGACGCCAGCCTCCCCTCTCAAGCACCGGCTCTCGGTACCGCGTGCTCCCCTGCCTTATTGGCCCTGTCCGAGTATATGTATACACATATTTAAAGTAGTATATAACAGACTACAAGTTACTGACTGCTCATTAGCTTGAGAGCATGCCAAGTATAGGCGCTTTCTAAGCAATTCACAGCGGACGCTGACCACAGAGGTTCTCAAAGGCATACGGCTGCCTTGCTTTGCTAGGTTAAAAGACGATTTCTGCTTTTTTTCTGTCGAGACCAAAAGAACATATTCCCGATCAGGTTTTCTGACTCAAGGTTCCTTTTTAAGTTTCTTTGGAAGCGACTCTCGTAAAAGTACTTTTCAAAACGAACCCAGAAGTGAGGACGGTGGCTGGGATTGGCTTCGGACGACAAAAGCTTTTTCGTCCAATAGGCGCTGTTTCAGTTTGTGTGACCGGAAGATACCCTTTATTTGAGTATACAATTTAAAGAAAACGTCATTTACTGCATAATGAGCACAGTAGAATATTTTTCTGGCCGTTTTCTGCAAAAAATTGAATTTATAAGACCGTCGAAAAATAAGTTGGAAAAATTCCTTCTACTTGAGTAGTAATGTGGTTTATGCCGACGGATGAAAAGATGCTTGTTCAAAAGTCGGCATCCTGGATGATTGAAATATCCCGAAATGATGCTGTGAGTTAATCAGTACTACGAAGCTATTCGAGTAATCGTTCCTAATCGAAGATACATTTCTAGATGGTAGATTGGCGCCCACCATTGTTTCTACGGAACTCACTCGTTCCGTTGTGCCTTACGGGCTTTCTCTGGAGCCTAACCAGCAGTCGCGCAGCGGCGCATGATATAGGCAGAATAGTATTACCGACACAGACAAGGGAGACTGAAATAGCGAATGACTGGGAGAGACGTGGGACTTCTGACTAACAGGTATCGGGATCGAGCCCCAGGTGTTCCACACTTCGGGATTGAGTACGACTGGCTGATGACGGCTAATAAGCCAGAAATGGCCATTCCAGTCTCCGTTGCCTTCGTCGGTATTATTATGTCTACATTTTATGATTCTGGCCAACATTTAGTGAGATAGCACTTATACTGTAACTGCATGTGATAGAGATTCTGGTCCGAACCTACTTATGGTCCAGATATCGCCTGCATGCCTACGAAGCTGTGTTGAGCGCGATTCCCACCAGATGGAGGTGGGCGGAATGCTTCATACTCGACCGGAAGGTAGAGACCAGCCGCGCTATGGAATGCACAGAAGGAGCTCCACACACACTCGATCGCAGCACCCTAGACTTCTTAACCATATCTTGCAAAGAGAACAGGGCAGATATTGGAGGGATGAGTGAGGCTGGCGCTTCGAAAGTCTTCCTTACCCAAATCTGCATTATGCTTCAACAATCACAAAACTAACACAACACCCACGCCAGAAACCACAACAGCTGTCAGATTTGGCAGATGAGGGTTGCACAGCACACCACAGTGGACTTGGAGCAAATGTGGAACAAAAGACAGTTAAGACAAGGATTGAAGACGCAACTTCATGTTCATTAAGACTTATTTATAAAGAATCTGATGCTTCTGACATCGAAGTCAGCAAGCCACCCCTTCGAGTATGAAGAGGTCTATGATGAGTAGCCGAATTTTTTGCTCTCGACGCGACCAATTCCGTAAACAAATTCCCGGCGAGCGTTCCATCCTCCATGGAAGGACGGGGAATAGCGATTTTTCATTCCATAACAGAGGAGCGGGGGGGATGTTGAAACGCAGAAGAGGAGACGAATAAGAAGAAAAAAGAACGGAAGAATGAGCAACGAGAAAGATAACGGCAACGGTGAGCAAAGAATAAGTTTGCACTGTTGATTTGCAGTCATGATATTTTAATAGTTAAAGAGGACTACAGTTAAGACGGCAACTGGTTTATTTGACGCAAACAGTGTCTATTCCGTGCCTGTGAGGTCTGGAGCAGTTGGCCAAGCGGACAACGAGGTCCCTGTCTTACGGGAATGGTGGAAAAGGGGGTTATATGGGTGAGGTAAATAGAAGGGCTGGTAGAAGATTGCTAATCTTAACCCTAAACCTAACCTTGACCCTAAGCCTAACCTTAATCCTAACCCTAAGCTTAACCTTAACCGCAACCCTAACGGGAACCTTAAACCTTACCCTAACCCTAAGCGAAGTCTTAAAGCCAACCGTAGCTCTTAACCATAGTCCTAACTCTGAAACCCAACCGCAATCGTAATGCTGAAACATAGTCGTAAACTCTAGCCCTAACTCGGAAACCTAACCCTGAAGTCCTAATCATAACCCAAAAATCCGAAATCATAAACCGGAACCCAAATCCTAACCTCAACCCTGAAACGGAAGCCGAATGTTCTAACCCTAACCCCAGAGGCAAACCATAATCCTAAACCCAAACCCTAACACTGAAACCTGACACTAAAACGCAAACGCTAATTTTAAATCTTAACCTACGCCTAACCCTAACCCACACTAAACCCAACAGCCTGACCGAATCGGGCGACCTGTCTAGTTCAGTAGAAGCACACCTACTGATAACAAGTTCCCTAAACAAGGTTAGCACACCTACTGATAACAAGTACGTCGACAGTATCAACGTATGATGTCTGGCTACCAACTGCGACCTTACCGATTTATTTGACGCAAACAGTGTCTGATCCGTGCCTGTGAGGTTCGGAACAGTTGGCGAAGTCAAAACGCATTAGTCAGCTGAGGAGCCTTGGTTGGAAATGCGCTGGATCAAGGACGGGTCCCACTCGTGTTCTGAAGCCACGTATCTTCACGCGTGAACCGTTTTCACGGAGCATTTGATATTACTGCTGACCCTTTTCCAAATTTAGAAGTCAGAGCTAGTCCGGTGCGCCGACTATACGCACTTATCTACCTAGACCGCTAGCAGCGGCAGACAAAATGCTCAAGACTATTACTCTCAGGGAATAATCAGCTAGAGGATTGCAAAATTGGCGACCCAGCCTGTTTGCAAACCACTGCTTGTCTTCGAGCAAATTCTCGGGGACAAACCTTTTCAAGCTCGGTCGGAAAGTTGAGTTAAAACACGCCTGTCTGAGATGACAGCTCATACTCGTGCTGTCAGCTTGGCCAAGCTGGAAATATTGATATACTGCTAGTCTACCCGTGGGTTAGTATCAGAAACACCGGCTTTAAATATAATGCTGAAGTCAGTAGTCGATACCATTTTAACATGACAAAAAAACTACTGAGTAAACTACCCTCCCTTCCCCCCTCCCCAGGCCTGATTTTTAACACACTTCTCCCGCCGCTGTTACGTTTTTGTGTCAGTAAAGTCCCGGGAATTGCACCGTGCTCTGAACGTCGATTGCCCTTTTCGCATACTTGAGCGCATTTCTGATTGTCAAGCAAAAGTACATTTCTGGGTGTTGCTAACTGGTCCTTGCTTCATGAATAGTACTCTCTAGTCGTAAAGGCCATCTGTTGCCATGCTAGTGAAGTCAGGTGGTATGGAATTTGGGCGTTACTCTGAATTAATTTTCTGTCCTTTTTAATCGGCACATCTGTTGGTAATTAAGAGGTCCGGGTCATGGAGAGGAGTCAGTGTTTACCAGAAAAGATGCAAGTGTGATTTTCGGCGCCTAACTGAATTATCTGAAAAAGGGCATCTACTTGACAGAGCCATACACGAACCAAAAATATTAATCTATGCTGGAAATAATAGCACTGTCCGCAAATTTGACTGGAGAGACCTAAAGTCGGAAGATAATGCATCCTCGTGGGACCAACTGTCATCGCTGTCGGTCGTCGGTGGACTCTCCCTGTTCGTCTGTCTCTCTCTCTGACATGAAGTACAGTTAGTGACCAAACTCTTGAAATGTGTCGAAATTTACGAATAATTGCCAATCACTCGCAAGCCGACACCATTTCATGAGTCCAATGTCTATGTTAATGAACTACAAGTTTAAAAGAATCAAAAACATAAAAGAAACATTAAAGGCAGTCTTCCTTTGTTTAGAAATGCCTTTTTTTAGAAAAGCGCAATATTCCGAAAACGTCAGAAATGGCGCTAATTTAGTAAATTTCGTTTTTAGATGTATAGAATGCATTCTCATACCAAAAATTTAGTAAATATGAACGAGGACATAAAATAACATCTAATAATAATGTTTCAGTGAAGTCTACAACTAAATATCGTTTAATAATTAGTGAAATTTCATATACGACGGTTTGTCAACTGCCTACATTCTGAGTGTAGATTCCAAAACAGTTTTCCAGAGTTTCGTGTTATCCTTGACTCTTTTGAGTTGAATGGGATGAGGTTCAACAAGAGAACCAGGATTTCACTTGACTTCACCGATGGGGACCTTGTAGGAATGAAAGTTTTCATGAGGTGACATGCTATGAGACCGGTCGGGGCGTAATAAATTTAAATAGAACTGATAGGCGTGATCGTAATTAAGCATTTTATGTTTGCAGAGAGAACTTTTCTTCCGTTAAATTAATTTACACTTTTCGTTCGTTTTGGATCACGTTGAATTTCAGATCGACCTAGAAATTTTGCTGAATTCTTCATGATTTTCAGTGTTTTCACCCGGTCGTCCATAAAGCTAGATTCTGAATTGCCTGTCTGTTGAGAACCTTAAAATAAGACGATTCTTGAAGGCAATTAACGAAGTAGTGACTGTTCGGCGCTCCTTTTCACGAAGATGGTCGTTTGGGTCACATGCGAAGACTCATTCAAACATCAAATTTCATCTTGGAGAAGAATGGCTGTCCACAACGAAATTCAGCAACGAATATGCCTTCGATCAATAAGAAAACTTTCCATAATAAGTAACTTCTTTAAGAAGTGCTTTATTACTGCAGTCTTTCGACGGATCTCTGTGTACTTTGCATTTTGTCAGGGTGAGACCAAGTTAAAATCTGACACTTTTTGCCGTTCCTTTCGCGTTCCTGAGAAATACTTATATTTTTTTACCATAAACGTAAAAGCATGCTTTCCTCTATACATTGAGGCAATTTTCACTGATTTTGCCCGCTTTTATACCCCGTTCTTCGATTATGAATGCACGGCAGAGCGCCCATATAAATACTGATATTTTACGCGTTCTATTTCTGAATAAGGTATGTACAGAAACTAGAATACACGACAAGTAGTGTTTCATATGTTCAAAACTGCAAATGACCATTCGTTGGTGGTCATTTATATGACATCAGACATAGTTTTCCAAACGGCAAAACAATTTAAGCCCATTTAATCGAAGGAATCCCTATCTGCGTTATTACTGCATTTTAGGACACCAAATCGCACAGGCTTGCAAACTGGACATTTAGGAATTGATAAACTCTCTGGTTTTCCTAAAATAACCTTTGTGTTAGCAGGTTGATTACCACGATTAACATCGCACATAAAATTAACTTTCAAGTCCGGCTTAATCTGTTTATTAAAACTCTCGCGGGTAAATTACCATCCTCTCAATGAAAAAGTCGCTCAGATGCGTAACCGGAGTCTAGGACATGCAATAGCATAGGCAATTGCTCGAACATACTCCAACGTACATTTTCGCCATAATTTGCTGCTATTTCACTTGCTATAATTACGTAGACACAATTTCGACACTAGAAAAGGGCATTTCATTGGAGGATGCGGATAAACGAACAAAATGTGCAACGTTAAAGACGTCCAGAAACTTTCGCATCAGTTTCTGTTATCAGATTTAATGAGATAGGTCACGTACTGTATATTAAGAAATTCATAATAATCTTGCTAACCTCACCTTTCCCTAATTTGACTGAGGTAGTGCCTCCTAGTTGGATGCGTATCTAATGGCTTCTGTCAGAGGACAGCTTGGTCGTCGCTGACGAGGATGTCCACCGTGTTTCGCATCGCAGGTAGCGCAGCATCCATGACTTGCACGAGAGTTAGTCTACGGTGAGATGGACTCATGCGCAACATGCGCCGTATTGTCCTTCTCTCCCTTGCCTTAAAGTGATGTTAAGACAAGGTCCGGAAGGCCAGAGCTGGCGTGAGCGGCCACTCTAAGCGTGCCACACGTGTCAAATCTGAATCAGAACACGTTAAAGGCTTCTCGTCCGGAACGAGAGGCTTATATTGACAGCTTAATCACGGCTTTTATCATCATAATCTAGTAGAGGAGGGATTGGAAAGTTTGTATTGGTACTGGAACGTAAGACCTAACTGCAAAAGCTGTAACCAAGGCTACATCATCGAAACCTATCCCCAAACGGCGTCTGACTGATGGTACTGATAGGCCTTGTTGAAAAAATCCACTCGGTAAATCCACTCTCCATTTTATACCTGCGTTTCAATAATCTATGAGCAAGCCTTTCTTTTAGGCCGTTTTAAGGGACATTTTACTGGTTCATCCTCCGAAGCAAATGAAGGAAGGCTGTGCCGTCGTGCGATCAGACCAGTACAGTGCCGATTTCACAAGAGTTTTCAAATAACTTTTCAAACTACTAGATTATTCGGTGTGTTACTCAGTTGCTACCTTGTCTCTTTTCCTAGTTAGTGATGGTGCCTCTCTGGGAATCGCTCTCTCCATCTACAATGCCTCAAAACTGGAATTCTTGGGCTTCAAGTCGCTGCGTTATGTGGACACCGACGCCTACTTGGAGCTTCTTCCCTCCCTCTGTTACCTCTCCGGTTTGGAGCGGATCCTTCCAGTGCGAACCAAGGGTGTCAAGTCGCCGACAACCTGTTGTAAGTCTCTGATTTACAAGGTCTACAAATAATACGAGAGTTCGACCGTCGACGTCGACGGTGTTCACCGTGTTCTCTACAGAAAGATGAAGCAGACGCAGTGATTTGCGCCTGAATTAGTTTCAAGCGATATTAGACTTGCGCTGCATCTAACGCACTCTCCCTTCCCACTGTCCACCTGGACCCGATGTCCAGACTGAGTCAAGAAGACCGGAGGCGAGGGAGGTCGCAGGTGAATGGCACGGTCGAGCCCACACCTTGGCGTCCCACTCCACACCCCCCGGTACACACAGCAAATGACCAGGTTTTGACCAACAACGACGATGGGGATTGGCTGAGTCCCAGTGTGCGCGACGACTGCCGACAATCGGGTCCACCACCACATCCCGAAATGTTGGAATTTGTTGCGGTGTGTAAATCCGATAACGCCTGCCACAATCTGATATGGCCCCCGTGTTGGTCCAGCGCATCTACCACGTGGCCTGTTTCGGGGGCACCTACAAATAATTGCAAAGACATTAAGAGAGTTGACATTTGACGGGAACAGCTGGAGCTGATCGTCAGATATCTTACTTTCACTTTGCCACTACCGCGAGTTGAATTTGCTGCCTCGGTATCAGGCCTTTTGTTGGGATGAAAGCAGTACCTCTTCAACGAAGAAAGGGGCTAGGAGAACTAATTTGCTAGCCTCCCCTCCCTCGCCGTCTCCCCCTCCCCCAACTTAGTTTGGTTCCGCATCCACAGGGGAGGATTGGAAGAGGCGATGTAACCCATGAGATTTTCTTGAAATTAAAAAAAATGTATAATCAATCGGAAACCGGTCTTAATACATCGGCTAAATCTCGCAATTAAAAATGAAGTACTTTAAGTGGAACAAACACCTACGACAAATATTTAATGTAATTATGTTTTGATTAGAAAAAACATTTTTTTGTAGAAAGACTACCATTCCGAAAAATCATGCCACGTGAGTAAACTACAATTTCAAAAGTATACAAAAGTTGCCCGTGTAAATGACTAAATAAGTAAAACAGCATGAGTGGGGGAGCATTTGGAAATATTTCCTTGCTGCAATTTACATTTAAATATCCTCCTGAAATTAGTGCGATATAAAGTATGCCGGTTAGCTAAGTGGCTACAGTCTGAGAATGCATTCCAAAACGCTTTTATGAGAATTCGTTGTACTTTGTACGCCTTTACATTTTTTCAGATGAAGCTTGTATTAAAAAATAGGTTCTTTTTTCACATCCTGCCTCACCTGACTTATAAGGACTAAAAAAAAGCTATCTTAGAGTGCGTCAGGTTTTTTTTAAATTACTTCCCTTTCGTTGAAGAGACACGCATAGATGCGTAAACGTAGTCTAGGGTGACTGTTCACATGGGAACTTACCTAAATATAATGTTAAGTGAATTTTTCGCTCAAATTTGCCAATATTTTTATTGAGACGATAGTTTAAAAACATAGTCTGCATTAGCAGGGTAGTTTCCCGTAATGAGTAAGACGACTACGCAAAATTGCACGACGTTTTAGATGCCCCCTAAATAGTCATCGAGGTTTCCGTCACCACGTTGAGGGAGGTACGCCATCTACCGGATAGGGCTAAAATGGTTTGTCCACCCGCGACAACTGGGCATTTTCGTCTTATAGGAAAGACCACCCTAATCTAAACACCGGCGGACCAACCACTGTCAGCACACAAAGTTGGCTTGAAAGTGGGAAGTCCGCCCTGAAACAGTCCGTTTGTTGGGGGGGGGGGAATCCAACAGGAGGGGGAAATGGGAGGAATTTAGCTCATTCATGGATGTTTTATATTGCTTTGTCCCTAAATTTTAAACAATTTTAACTCATCAGCCTTTTTATTAGCGTAGGTTGCCTGAAAGGACTGAATGACGCTTTTATCTTGCTTTAGGTTGCATGCTATTCTCTGGGGGATATTGTCGAGGGAGTGCGGAATGGTCGCATCTGTTTTTTTTAGCCAACATCAATGCGCATAGCCGAAATCCATAAGTTGAGGCGTTAACGGTTCAAACTCGATTTAAGTGGGCGATCGGACATTTCGTACCAAACGCCAGACTCACTTAGACCTTCAGAATGCCTCTGTTTAGTAATTTAAAGAGCGTCTAATCACCTACTAATTATTTCGCGTGACCCGCTTGCAAATGTTCAGATTGTTCGGCGATCCTCGTCCGCTTTTATTCTTTCACATGATCGGTCCTCTAATAACAAACGAATTCCCATTTATTTTGATTATTTGACTGGCCAAATTCGCGTCGAATTCACCTCCTTTTCGAGTTCGCATCCCACGGGATTAACCAATAGCAGAGCGCATATTTCCTGTCCGGATACACATCAGGATTTCAAAGTTTAAATATGATTAATCAAATGTCGACCTTGGGATGATTGGCTAGTTGAATTACGACTCAACGAAGGTCGTCCAGGAAAATGCCCACTCCCACTTACTCATTCCCACCCCAACCAACTGCGTGTCGGCTAATGTACTGATATTGTAGCCCTTGAAACCTGGTCACCAGTTGACTCGCCAGACTTTTATTCAACGCACAGTAAGGACAGGATATGTAACCCCCCTTACGGGTTAGGGACTTCCCAGTGCAGGCATAGTCATAGTTGGCGTTAGGTTTGTAGATAACTACGGTGTATCCAAGGAGTTACATATCATACCTTTGCCCCGGCTTGTTTTGTTTCCGACGTGGACGATTATCTTGGTGGTTGCGAAGTTAAACTCATGACCCATTTCGTAGGTGTGGACGACCACTTGTAAGAATTCATCGTCTTGTCGTACAGTCAGCTTATGTTCGTGTATGCGCGGTCCGAGCATGCCTCCAGTCTGGCCTGTATAGTTGCAAGGACAGTTTTGCCAGGGGATGCGATACACCAATCCAGATTGCTCCCCGATCTTTACTCGGCCTTGTATTTCCACGACCTCGTTGCGTATGGTGTTTTTGGCCGGTGTGCAATTTCAGAGGCTACCTCCGCAGCAATGCGCTTGGTGGCTTTTGAAACTTCCCTAATTTATGGCAGGAAATGCCACATCGTTGGTGGTATTGACGTTTGGATTCTCTAGGGGCGGTCACATACGCAGCGATTTATGAATGTCTTCAGGCAGTCATTTTTAAGAATAGCAGAATGCTCCGATGCTTTAACAGCCTTCTTCTTCACTTACACACACAGGAAAATCGAACTTTTGCCCCATCTTGAAGGAACATCGTTAACGAAAGTGTAGACAGGGGTGGGTATTTCTGGCTTATTAGCCGTCGGTAGCCAACCATATTCAAGCGCGGGAAAGCATCACCTGGGATTCCCACGCAACTTCTTTGATCACTGAACGTTTTGAAGTTCACTGTCCCATCATTGGACCGCGTGCCCAGTTGGTTGCGATCGTGAACATAAGCAGTTTTGTAATTGGCGTTCAACGATCAGGTTCCGAAACGTGTTCATTCCGTTGCGCCTTGGGGTATAGTCGGCAGCCCTCACTGACATCCGCGAAGTGACAGGAACAAGGGAGATAGAAGTGGCTAGTTCTGATTAACTGGATCTCACCAACCAGTCCTATCTAATCCTAATTTGGATAGTTTGAGATTCGAATCCGACGGGCCAGTCATTTTCTAGAACCTGGACGGTGAATCTCCTCCCATGACGGTAACTGTGGGTTATTTCTCTAAGTCGTTCGTTTACGGTGCGAAACAGAAAGCAAGTGATTCCAACGGCGTTTGAGATCTCATAACCGAGAAAAGAATTTTTTCCGAGGACGTAACTACTTTAAAAGGGGGTCTCGATGGGACCACATCTGCGCATTTCGAAATTTCGGTTGACATTTCATGAGTTCACCCACCTACTGGAACTATCCGAAAAGATTTACGAACACAGGGCCATAGACTCCCAGCCTTCATCACTTCCGTCCTGAGATAGATAAGGTGCACTTCATCACGGCTCAAGATACTGCGGCACACTTCTTGATCTGAGTTTTGCAAATAACTGCAAGGGTTATCACTGTGATTAGAAATCAGGCAGCGCCTTTTGCCTCGTTATCCCGCCCGCATCTTTTAAATAAGCTATTTTCTATTAATATTTCCCTTATCCGTAAGGACTATGCGTTTGTCGGGGAAGAGTCCTAAAGTGCGGGCAGTCGGCTCACTTTCATGTGGACGATTTTATAAACAATCCTCATTTTCCGCGGGGGGCTGCGGCCTCGAAGTTGACTTTTTGAACACTCATTGGTTCATATTTGATCACCGCCCTAGTTAGTTACCCATGCCTTTAGTTAGTTCACTTGCCCCTCGATCTCCGCACATCCGATGCCCTTTCAACAGGCAACCTGTTCGAAAGTGCTTATTGCCTCAATTGTACCCATAAAGGTGCGCTAGGTAGTTAAAAATAGGCCCTACGCAGAACGTCCTACGGGCAAAGCTGCGTCAAATTGTTCAGCACACACGCGTGCGCTTTCACTGACCGGATGTTGGGGTTCACAGGAAGAATCTGCCCATTGCTAAACAGTAGGTGGGCTAACTCAGGAAATGCCAACCGAAATTCCGGAATGCGTTCTCGCTTCGAAAAGATTTATTAAGTATGGTTGTAAAACTAGGCAGCCTGCAACATAATTCTATAATGCTTCAGTTACCTCAGGATGCCGGCTTTCGAATAAATGCATGCAAAAACGACCCTCTTTACAAAATTAATACTCAAGTAGCCTGAATTTTTTTCATTAATTTTCGATGCCACTAAAAGTCCAATTATGTTTCATGGAAATAGACATACCCCTCCTCCTCCTCCTCCTCCTCCTCCTCCTCCTCCTTCTCCTCATCCTCCTCCTCCTCCTCCTCCTTCTACTACTACTACTACTACAACTACTACTACTATACTATTACTATTGATATTGCTACGACTTATTATCACTACTGTTACTACTGCCGCTGCTACTACTACTACTACTGCTATTACTGCTACGACTACTACTACTACTACTACTACTGCCATTACCTCTACCGCTACTGCTGCAACTAATATCATTACTATAACTACTGCTACTGTTACTATTGCTACTACTACTACTACCGCTACTACTCCTATTACTTCTACCACCACCACCACTACTGCTACTACTACCACTATTAGTGCTACTACTACTTTTGATCTATATCGTTTACTTTAGAAGCCACATTGGTAAATGCGGAGACATGACGACTTATGAACGACCTTTTTACGGTATTTGAAAGTCCCACAATTATGAACTTTTTAAAATCGAGTTATGTCCCTCCTTCGAATATAAAATTAGAACAAGACGTAATTATTTACCGAACGGGCAAAAGAATGAACATTTTTATGCATGTTTTCCATGAAATATAATTGGACTTTTAGTGGCATGGAAAATCAATGAGAAAAATTCATGCTACATAAGTGGTCGTTTTTTGAAGAGTGTAGTTTTTGCATGCAACCGAAAGGAGATTCAGTCGAAAGCCGGCATCCTAATTATTATAGGATTTTGTTGCAGGGTGACAAGTATTACAACCCTACTTAATTAATCTTTTCGAAACGAAAACGCATTCAGGAATTTGAGTTGACATTTCATGAGTAAGCCCGCCTACTGTGCATGTGTAAATGAACAACACTGACGAGAGTTTGCATATGCCTCTAAAGTTGACTGCAAGGCTGCGATTCACCGACCACTACATTACCGTCCAACAGTTTTGCGAGGCCGAAGAATACATAAGGAATGTGCGTCTGGATGCTGCCTTTTCAAACGACATCGCAAGCCAATTTGGCTTTGTAGACGAAGACGACTTCTCTCTTCCGGGGGCAATTGTCCTGGACCCGATTGAAGGGGCCGCATAACGCCTTAGGGTATTTGCTCAAACCGAAGTTCCACAACATCTCAGAGTTTATCCCATATTAATTAAGCATTGTCATTTATCTACGTTACCTGTGACACTCAGTGCTATTCCTTGTCGATTTCCCTTTGCCTGATCATCTAGTTACCATACCTTGTTTAATTTCCGAGGAGTAAATCCTTCGAAGCAGATCTATACAGGCGCAGTCGGAAATTCGATACGAATCCATCAGCTACTACGGCATAATCGCGTAGTATTCACAAACAGCCTACAGGCAGTCGATGGATTCCAGCTCAAATATTCATATCCAATTTCGGACCGTGCCTGTAAGAGTTTGTTCCGAAGAATTTACTCGAAGTTCGTGCACTAATTTTCTCGGAAATTAAACAAGGCAATATGAAACTGAAGTTCTTGTTACCAGAAAACACAAGGGGGAGGGTGAGGCACCCACTGATGAGCCGAACCCTTCGCAGCTGCGTCAGGCAGCGGCACAAGATCGGCGAAACAGGCGTGACTGGGCTTTTACTTAGTACCTGTACTGACAATACAGTGAATAATTGCACATTGACCAGTCGCTCATTCGTACGACGAATCTAGAACAGAATTTACCAGTTATGAACGAGCAAAACCTACCTGCTGTTAGATTCGCAAAGCTGATATATTACGAGACGTGTACTTAACATTCGGGAGTTCAACTGAAGTCCAAGCACATAATTTGTATGTTTGGTCACTTTCGCCCTGCGAATAGCGTACAGTATTTCAGCGAAAAACCAGGTTCATCACTGAACTGCAATGACTCCCCAGTCTAGGGCTATTTCTTATGTCAGCTCCCGGTAGATGGTTGCCAAACATTTTGAAAAAGTGGTTCCGCCTGCCGAAACCACATGCAGATGCCTTTAATTAGGACTCTGCCGCTGTTAGATTTTGACATTTTCCTCCACGCAGGTGATCGGAGTGAGAGTCCTGAAGGAGTTTTCTCTGTTCCTAGTAAAAAAGAGGGCGAGGTATGATTCTGCAGTCGAACCTGAGGTATACCACATGGTAAGCTTTGCAAACCATTGTACTAGATGTGAGTACGCTGACTTTAAAAATGTCATGTATATGCATCTCTCCTACAATTTTAATCCAGCGAGTGACTGTGCCACGTGGGGGTGTTTATACGCCGGCCACGGTTACACCAGTATTAGCTCATACGCGCTTCTCTGCGCGTGCTTCGAGCCCTGCTTGCGCCCTCTTTATCATCCTAATCCAGCGACTGGCCATGTAGACTTGCTAGTGGAATTATTCGGACGGTGTGGAACTCCGTCGGTTCCACTACACTAGCCATGCATTGAAAATTACCACGCGCTTCCCTTCGTGACTACCCTGCAACGATTGCACTCTCCTTATCCTCTTAATTCAGTGAGTAGCTGTGTCTCGAGGGCGGGGGGGGGGGAGGAGAGTATGTACACGCCACCTTCAGTTGCTTCCCTGTGCGTGCTTTGAATTATGCTTGCGCCCTCTTTCTCTTCCTAACCCAGCGAGTAGCTAAGTTAGGTATTTTAACTAATTTCCTTTCAGTCAGCTAACCATATGATTTCACTCAGGTGAGGCTGCAGAACCAAACCTCGCCAAAAAGAGCAGTCGACCTTTTGTGCGTTCTGGCGCACCGAAGCGTCGGAGGCATCTCAGCTAGTAGACAAGGTGAGCGAAATCTGGAGGCATCTCGGTTTCTAGGAGCAGTCTGGCCTACCAGTAGAAAGAGTCAGTTACACAAATTTTGGACATGAAAACTGAGAGCCCAGCCAGGGTTCTGGCCTCATCTGCAACCTGTCTCCAAACTATCGTGCTCGCTGCCGTCTGTTAGAAGTGGCAATTGCTCGGCGTCTCGACGGTCAGATGTAGTTATGCAGTCGCACCTGCGGTAAACAAACCGCAGCCGCCTGAAATACGGGACTAGTGATAATAGGTGTTTTTATAGGTGGGACCGGGGAACGCACAGGCGACGAGTTAAAATAGTTGTATGCTAAAAAGCCATTGGAAATGCGCGGTTGTACTTTGAATGGTTGTGAAATAGTTGCCCTTACCCCAACCACATAACTCTTATCTTTAACCCTAACCCCTAACAGTATTATATCCAATGGTAGCGGGCGCTCACCGATCGTTATTACGAAATTCACTTGTTCCGATGTGCTTTACGGGCTTTTTCTCGAGCCCAACCAGCAGCCGCACAGCGGCGCACGATATAGGCAGAATGTTATTACCGACACAGACAAGGGAGACTGGACTAGCCATTTCTGGCTTATTAGCCGTCGTCAGCCAGTCGTAGCTTGTCTTTGTCGGAAATGCCATTCTGCCTATATCGTGCACCGCTGTGCGGCTGCTGGTTGGGCGCGAGAAAAAGCCCGTAATGCGAATGGGAACTAATGAGTTCCGTAAGAATGATCGGTGAGCGCCCCCCTACCATTGTATATTCCCGATCGAAAACCGACAGGGCAACAGGCTCGTGGTCCAGTGGTTAGATGCGTGGACTTCTAAATAACAGGTTGCGAGTTCGAGCCTCGGGTGTCCCACACGTCGAGGTTGGGTATGATTGGCTGACAACGGCTAATAAGCCAGAAATGGCCATTCCAGTCTCCGTTGTCTTTGCCGGTAATGCCATTCTGCCTGTATTATATCCACCAGGTGCGGCTGCATAACCACATATTTCCGTTTTTGACTAATTCGGTCTACGTGGCTGTTTCGGGCATCGAATGTCCTAATTGTCGAGCTCTACCGAATAGGACATTTTCGGCGTAAGGTGGTTTGTGCGAACCCAGTGGACATGAAATAAAGCAGTTCTCACTATCCATCTCCTCCCGACCTCCGACAACTATGGAAACACCCGGCCTAAAATTTACTTGGCTAGTTCTGACTGCAATGCAAGGCTGAATTTTGGTTTAATTTCCTGGCAAATTTTTTCATGATCCGGAGACAGATAAAGCCGCCTGACATTAGCACTTTGCAATTTTGACAGACTGCATCAGTGAAAAGTAGCTGCGACTTAATTAATTTCCTAATATCTGAACCCATGCTAGCGCAGTTTTAAACGAGCCTGTATTCAAAGCGTTACCTGGCCCGGTGAGTAAATTGATTCGCAGACCGGTCAGGGTCCAATAGCTCAGAGTTCAAACGCGCAGAGCCCATTTATTGGATCGGTAAGTGAGGTTCTCACTTCCACCACGGAGTCTGGACTAAATTTTTGACGGATCAAGAATGTGTCGTGTTTCAGCACTTCTAGCACGAGTCAGGTAGAAAAAAACTATAGAAGGTGTCAAATGTTCGGATCCCAAGTGTCTAATCAAGGGAGAAAAAGTCTATTTGAGCGCCAGTTTCGAATTTAGCAAGGAACTTACTGGCCGTATAAATTTCTCACTTTTAAAAATAATTTCAAACAGGTGGACTGGCACACACTTAGGTGGCAAGTAACAGATTTGCGCATTAGTTTGGGTTTGCTTGTGATTTTAATAATTTCATACTACAGTCTTTACTATCACATGAGCACTGGTGTTCGATGCCTAGTAATTAAGGCATTAGCCTCGAAACACGTTCGTCATATGCATATAAACACTCCCTCCAACTGTCATCATGAAAAAGCACATTCCTGGTTTCCTCCCGACATAAGGTTGTTTTGCGCCTGTTCCGCAGCTGTCCAACTTTGCCCAGAACAAGTTGGCCTGCGGTTTCAAAAAAGTGGCTGTCGGTTTCCGCAGGGTCTCCCTGACGGGTGGGTATGCAAGGAAATTCGTTCTGGTACTGACAGCTGAACATGTTGGGGGGGGGGGGCGGGTGGGGAAATAGTTGCCATGAGAAAAACCCAGGCTTCTTTCACTCCTGACGTCCTTCTGTCTATTTATCCGAATGGGCTCTTTGTTGGTTTTTTTCCCATGTGGATTTTCGAAACTACAGGATAGCCCAAATGTCACTTTGCTATTTTAAAAAATTTAAAAACATTCCTCTTCTGGCTTAATTACTAATTCCTCTATGCTATAAAATTCAGAATGAGGGAAAATTTTAAGCAATGTAGAAAACCACGTCAGACAAATGGCCTTCACTCTCAGCTTCACAAGCATGGGCTGCATGTCACATGCAGTGCGTGACCCATCTCATGAAATGTTTGCCGAACTTCTGAAATGCGTCCTCAACTAGGAAGAATTAATAAGGTGACGTTGTGATATTAATCATCATGTAGCATAATACTATTGGTATTTCGGACTCGCCAGGATGTCGCCTTTTAAATGTACTTCTTTCTGACCTCCCGCAGAAACCGTACTCGGTAAAAAGTGATTACTTAAGTAGCATGCACTTTTCAAATTAATTTTCGATGGTATAATAAATTAAATATTCTTTGTAAAAAACACGCACAAAAAAGACTTTCTTTTACTTGTTTGGTAGAAAATCACATTATCTTCACATTTCATATCAAAAAAATTATTCGGGAACCGGAAGTGTTTTTGACAACCGGATAATACTCTTCTCTTCAGCATGAAATTGGAAGAAGGCGTCGTTCTCTACCGAATGAGTAAAAAATGTATATAATTGAATATTTAAGGACATCGAAAATCGATAAGAAAATTGCATGCTTCTTATGTAGTCATTTTTTATAGAGTGTGGTTTTTGCAAGCAACCTGAACGAAGTTCTTTCGAAAGCCGGCATCCTGAGGTAACTGAATTATTATAGAATAATGCTGCACGATGATAAGTTTTATAACCTTATTTAATTAATCTTTTCGGAACGAAAACAAATTTTGGTTGATATTTCCTGAGTCAACCCATCAACCGTAGGTCAGATGAATTATTTAAATCTGTCAAGATTCCATGACTGCTACTGCACATGGAATGAGTTTGAGGCGCTCCACCTAGACGTGGGACCTCATACTGCGTCAGCCAATGCGCCCATTTCCAGCACCAGCCGGTCAACAAACTTAGACAGTCAGAGTCGTTCATAGGAGAGGGAAGAAAGGGCGAAACTGGCAGCGGAAAATCTATCCTAACAACATATCAGCGCATTCTGTGCTATAATTAACCTGACGTACTCAGATTTATCTCGACGAACTACCAGTCGTGGTTTCGAAGGCTGCCAACCGACAGGAAAACTCATTTTTTCACAATACCGGCAAGCGGATTGTAACGGACCTTTCTTACTGAAAGCCCTATTGCACCTCATTGATATGGGATCTGATCCGGTCCATTTCTGTGAGCTCAGCTCGCGCGCGGGACACGTAGACAGAATGTTTCTCATTGCTGGCCACCGCACTTGAGTCTACTCCCCATTGCCTTGACTTTCTCGTTAGTGGACATATATGGGCGGGTAACGAGATAGTGCGATAGACGCTGTGCAAGTCCAATTCATTATAAACCAAGCTACGCGCAAATTGCCATCCTGGGGCACTCGTGGACATCGTCGGGCGTGACGGTCGGACTGCCCGTTGGCTACCAGTAGCCTAATTCACTAAGACCTGGCATCCTATTTGTTAGCCGAATCGTTCGGATGAAAATGAGCTTCATTTCTCACGATCTGATTGTGTATAGAGTTGTGGTTTTCTTTAAACGACTGCCTTCTACCCTTGCTAATGATCTATTTGTTTTAAGTAATTTTTTAATTGCACTCAGTATGGTTACGCCCGTAAACGTCTTCTCATTTGTTGCGATGAATTCTGTCAGATTCTTGTCTCATCAGAATGCCTTTAAGTAAAGGATTAACGGCGAGGACGAAATAGGCGCACATCAGCAGAGGATTCTTTCCCAGATAACAGTAGTGTGGAATCTCCCTAGCGGTGTCAGATGATCGTTATCGTTTAGGCGATGGTGCAACTCGCCAAAGTTATAATCATCGCTGGGGGAACCTGATAACAACGAAAACGACTGTTGTTTCCTGTCTACCTGTTGCCGCTCCGAAGTCACAACTGTCTCCTAGTCACATGGCAGGCTCGCGGAGAACATTCCCCCATTTCTCTGACTTTTCCTCCAAAACGGCGTTTTCTGTCTCTTAAAAAAGACCAAACAACCTCAGTTGCGTCATGAGTCGTGAGTTACGTGAACAAAATAACTGTTCAGTGGAAGAACACATTTATTACGCCGTGTTTTATACAGTAGTTGTGCTTTTTCTTGAAATGATAACCGAGTTTCTGAAATGTGCTTTCGGCTAGGATGTCTATTTTAAGCAAAGACACTTCAGTCATGTCAGGATACTGGCTTTTTAATGAGCTTTTTTCAGGATGGGTGTAAAAAACCATACTCTGTAAAAATGGCTACTCAAATTATAAGAGTGATTCTCATTAATTTCCGATGCCCTTAAAAATGTAACACTATTTTATAAAGAACCTGCGCACACATATTCGTTCCTTACTCATTTAGCAGCAAAGTTCGTCTTCTTCAAATTCTATGCTTGAAGGAAAGCATAATTTGGCGCCAAAATCTTTTTTAATTCCTGAACAATTTTGAACCCGCTCTGATGTTACACTGGTATTCAGGTTTTTCAAACTACGAACCTAATATTCCCCCGGTAAGAAAAATCGTACATTTCTGTACACTGGTAATAAGATACTATATGGGGTTCGTTACATTTGGCAGTAGATTTGGACCATATTTTATATTTGTTTAAGCAAAAAGAATAAACGTCGAGATACAATGCTTTAGGAATGAACATCTCACGGCCTTAAAGATATCATAACTGTAAACTGTTTTATAGCCGACAAATAATGTTTCCTTACCTACAAAATTTGAGGACGACGTAATTGACGGCCAAATGAATAAAAGACGAACTTTTTTGTATATGTTGCCCGTGAAGTATATTTAAATTTATGAGGTTGTCGACAATCGATGAGAATAAATAGTACAAGCAGTGGTTTTTTATGTAGTGTATTTTTTAAGACGGCCGGAGAGAAACTCGTTCGAAAACCGGCAACCCAGCGTGACTGAAAGATCTTAAAATTATGCTGCATGGTAATTACTACTACAAGCCTACTTAAGCAATATTTTCGAATCGAAAACACATTTCAGAATTTTAGTTAACATTTTAGGGAACAGCCCATCGTATGCCTGCACAGCCATGACCTTGTTGAGTCCCGACTTCCGCTAAAAGCACAAACCAACACCAGCTCGCACCTTCTACCTCTCAGGGCCTGTTTACAGTCAGGTTCCTTTGGTTTTGAAGACTGAAAAGTTTGCAACGCATCTCCAACACCATAATCTCCAGATGCCAACGGACTAGAGCCCGATTTGTCTTCGTTGCGTGTGGTCCCTAGCAAAAACATCCTGCCAAAATTTTTCAACCGTTAAACATTTGTCTGCTTTTATTTCCGTATGCAGGTGGATATGGCCGTAGTCTAAGAAAAACATGTTGAAGTCGGAAATATTCCTATAGGGGCGCCCATCTGGGTAGTCATAACTGTTCCCACTTTTAGTGCTGTCATAGTACAGTAGGTGTGCTAACTCATGAAATATTAACCGCAATTCTGAAATGCGTTTTCGTTTCGAAAAGACTAATCAAGTAAAGTTGTAAAACTAATCATCATGCAGTGTAATTCAAGATATTTCCGTTACTTTGGGGTGCTGGTTTTTGAGCAAACATCCTTCCGACCGCCCACAAAAACTGTACCCCGTAAAAAAAGACTGCTTAAGTATTGTGAATTTTTCCAACTGATTTTCAATGCCAGAATAAACTAAAATTTATTCCACAGAAAACATGCATATCAATATTTATTTTTTGATTCGTTTGGTAGAAAATTACGTCTTCCTTAAATTTTGAACTTGACAGAAGTGTATAATTCGATTTTAAAAAAATTTCTAATTATAGGACTTTGCAATAGCGTGAAATGTCCGCTCATAAAACATCATGTCCCTACATTTACTAATGTTACTTGCAAACTTTGCAATATGGCTCAAATCCACTGCTTAATTTTATGAACACCATATGGTATCCTCCTAATATCGTAGAGAAACGTATGGTTTTTCGTACGCGGAAGATATACGGCTTGTAGTTTGGAAACCCTGAATGCAAGTGTCATGGAAGAGTGGGTTCAAAATTAATCCGGAATCGGAAAAGTTTTCGAAAACCGAATAATACCCTTCAGTCGAGTATAAAACTGGAAGAAGACGTCGTTTTCTACCGAATGAGTAAAAAGATGAATATTTTATGCATGTTTTCCATGAAATATAATTGAATTTTTAAGAACATAGAAAATCAATGAGGAAAATTTATGCTGCTTAAATAGTCATCTTTTACAGAGTGTGGTTTGTGCATGCAGCCGAAAAGAAGTTCATTCAAAGTCCAGCATCCCGAGATAACTGAATTATTATAGAATTTTGCCGCGCGATTATTAATCTTTAAGGCCCTATTTAGATAGTCTTTTCAAGGCGAAAACGCGTTTCAGGATATCGGTTAACAGTTCATGAGTTAGCACATCTACTGTAAATGCTTCGCCTAATTTTTCGGCATGTCCACGCCTGTAAATACACTTGAACTTTAAGGACACATTAATGAGTGCTTGCCCAGTCAACCGATAATTCTTTTCATACTTTCGTAATTACGCTATTCTAATTATCCCAACTTAACTCGTTTTTACCGCTGTATGGCTATCATCTCCGCCACTACTTACTTAAAAGTAGCTAATTATGAAGCATAAACATAAAAATGTCTATTAGAAGGACACTCATTTTCAAAACTCGACTTTAGCCAAATAACAAATTGGACCATAAGGAGCCTAACGAAGGTGAGCACAGCAAACGGTCAGCGCTTGTTCCGTTGAATAGTTGTCAATCGATTTAGATTAAACGTTTAGCTGGAAGTTTCATGTGCGGAATGGGCGGCAAGATATTCCCATTGTGATGCATCCACGAATTTCGTCACGGCTACCAGCAACCAACGACTATCTGCTTTACAAACTCCGTCGTGGTCTCTGGGTCCTCAGTCAGGAGGTCCCGCGGTGAGTTGTGGAGCTAGACCGCGTGTTCTGAAAATGTCTGCTGTGATCACCAATCCCCTGTACCCTCGCCATTGTGTGAGTTCTTGCCGACAACGGCATATCTCGGCCGTTCAACATTCGATGTTGGATACGGCATTGCTGTATCATCAGCGCTGTGTAACTACGTAACTGACCAGATCCTCGATGGTACAGGGTTCACACCAGGGTGCCGGCAATTCGGCTTGGACTGTACTAGTGATATTGTCGTACCGGCATCAGGGTGTCAAAACCTGCAAAATATGATGCTTGAATTAACGAAGTCGTTAAATTGTAGCTGAGAAAGTCACATCTCTGACCGGGGAAGGTGGCTTTTCGGATTAACGGCTTGGGCGCAAAGAAGGGGATGATCGTTTCCCACTAGAAAAAGTAAGGACGCCATCGTCGATCGAGAGGCTTCGGTTCGTACAGTTTTTAACAGCCCTGGAGGATGACTATGGTGAGATCTCCAGACCTTAACTCCCACCAAGGATCACATGTATTGGTACCCCGTCCGTCCGGTTTTTTGGTTAGGAACGCAGGGTTGTTTAGGTGGAAGACAAGCCGAAACGGAAGATTATGGATAAAGAATGTCTGAAAGAAAAGCTTCGGCTGAAATTTATTCAACTGACGTTTGGAATTCACGTTTGATTCCATTGCACAGAAGCGGCGACAGGTTAGGATAGCTGTCGCACAGTTGGTTGCAGTGGTTGTTGCGTTCACTCGTTGTGCAACCAGATGTCTATCAAAGTTAGAAGCTCCTGTATTCGTTGCGGCTACCTTTGGCGTTAGGGAACCTGGACTTATCTCCGCGTGTTCCAGCGCGCCTCCATCGCTCATGCAGCTGTGGACTGCGACCTCGCCGCCCACGAACACTTATTGTCACTTGAGAGGCAGGAATGGCTCGCCGAAACAGATTTATTCTGTTTCGGACGTTCCAGAGAACCTGGTCGACTCGGCACTGGCAAAGCATTAGACGCACCAAATTGATTAGAAGGTCCAGGGGGTTTGCCCAGGTAGTCAGCCTTGACCTAATCATTTTTCTTTCTTCCAACGCCCAGGCGTTTCGCGGGTGTCCAGCGGGTTTCGCAACTGTCTTCTCGGTAAGTCATCAGCTCGATGGTAGGAAATTTAGCCTCCGAAGGTGGGAGTTATTTGGTCTACTGGCTCCTTTGCATTCCCTTCATGTGGGAGATGGGGGGGGGGGAGGGATCGTTTTCGGTCGGCGACTGATCGATTCCCACACGTTAAATGCGACTGTTTAGCCCTGATCTTAGTGTAGGTAAAGACGCAAGACTTCAGAGTTTGGAGAATGGCAAGTATGCCTGTTGGTGTCTTCGATATCTGAAGACCATGCCTCAAGTTTGAATTGCCCTGTCCTTCAGATTCCGCGACATCAAAGCTAAAAAGTCTGGCCGCTTTTCCACTGTGTTTTGTGAGATGAGAGCCTGGGTCTAACCCTGAAGTTGCCATTTTGTGCTCATGTGGACCAGCCAGCAAATTTCGTTTCGCCTGCCCAACGTAGTTGCGGGCCTGGTCATTGCAACATATCTTGTTGACAACTGTTAAGGTTTAGGTGCATGATCAACCTAAAATAGGCCAAGTACCCCTAAAATGGGCCACGCGGTGGATGCGCTGAACCAACACTAGGGCCAGATCGAGATCCGTCAGGCATTATTGGGGATGCGCATCCATTAAAAATGCGCTCCCAGATGCAGGCTCACGAGCCGCCAATTGAGATTCGTGTTATCCCTCCTGGTGTATAGAATCTTGGTCAGTGCACGCTGTGGACCCCTGGTTGTGGTGGTATGCCTAGGTGCGGATTTTCGCCATGCCAGCCACCTGCATCCTCTCTCACCGTCGGTCTTCTCGGCTGAGTCTCGACACCAGACCTAGGTGAGTGAGGGGTTTGCTGCACAAGTCCACTATCACTTTATCGTACCTGCTCTCATCCTACTGTGGGTCACACGACGGGCATCGTTGGTTGCGACGGTCAAACGGCGGGCAGGTTGCCAACCCGAATAATTGAGAAGTTTTGACTAACAAAGGCAGAAACACTGGAACGGCCGTATCTGGCCCATTACCTGTCATCAACTAGGCTACACAATCTAGACTTACACTGCATCAGAATACCAGTCTTGATGGTGGCTTCTGATTGTCAGATGTGATAAAGAGTCTCTGCGTAGAACTAACGACAATAAGAACTCAAAGCCTGCATGTTGCAGCGGATTTAACCAACCTCCACGCAAACCACCCAGCAGAACACCCCCATCTGGTTTTGGGGGCAGAATTCAGAATTTGACCACACGTTATTCGATCACAAAAAGGTTTCATTCCTTCTCTCATCATTTAGCCCTGACTGGGAGGAAGAAATAACGGCGAGATTTGGTTCCGCAGCCCCACATAATTGATGTCATATGGTTAGCTTGCTAAAATAATTTTCGTTAACATACCTAGCTCAGACACTCGCTGGGTTAGGCAGAGAAAGAGGGCGCAAGCAGAGTTCGAAGCACGCGCAGGGAAGCAAGTGAAGGTGGAGTGTACACACCCCTCCCCCCCCCGACACAGCCACTCGCTGGATTAAGGGGATAAGGAGGGCGCAATCCCAACTGGAAGGCCACTGAGGGTACCGCGTGGTAATTCGCAGTTCATAATCACTGTAGTGGAACCGACGGAGTTCCACAGAGTCGGAACAACTCCGCTAGCAAGTCTTCTTGACCACTCGCTGGATTGAGATAATGAAGAGGGTGCAAGCAGGGCTCGAAGCACGCGGAGGGAAGCGCGTGTGAACTGATAACTGAAGTAATCAAGGCCGGTGTATAAGCACTCCCCCCCCCCATGCAACACATTCACTCACTGGATTAAAATAATAATAAGGAAACTGCAAACACGTTACGTTTGTAAAGTCCGCGTACTTGCATCTACTGAAATTTCTTTAGAAAGCTAACCATTTGGTATCACTCAGTTTGGGCTGCAGGACCAAACCCTTAATTTTTAAATCTTTACTAATGTGACTGTCTGGGAAATCTTAAAAGCCTCCAGTAGACTCACCTACATGGTTTTTCGGAGTTTGCTTTGCTTTTTGATTTGTCGTATCAGACTCTTAACTCTGTGTTAGATTTTTCGAACAAGCGTTTTGCAAAATAAAATCGGTGGTAGGACTGAAAAAACAATTCAGAAACTTTAATCAAAAAGCCTCAAAGACGGAAAACTTCGAAACATCCTGATTCTGACAAAAGCAAGCTGAAAATTTAAACGTGCCTTTCGGAAAAAAGGTAATATTTCCGAAAGCATTATTTGGTGTGTTCAAAGGTACCAGAAATGCAAAAACTAATTTGTTGTCGGAGAAGCAAGGCCCGAATCCATAATTATTTTCCCATTTTGTCTTCGTTAGGAAAACCTTGTCAACAATTTTTTTCAGACAAACCTTTGCTTCGATAGCTCTCAGGTCTGTGGTGTGTATTTTTAGCTTCGACTTTGGGACCATGGTAAAACTTCCGATGAATTTTGAGAGGAATCGAAATTGCACCCTACTGGTGGTTGAAATCACAAATGAGGTTTTTTGTGTGAGGCTGCCCTAGATAAATGCGATCTTTTGATGCTCTCGGTACGCTCGGATCAGTGAATTTGACCTTCTTGTCGATTTGGGAAGTTGATAAACTACTGAGAGATGACGAAGTTTAGGCTTAAAATTTCCGCATTTTCCTTCACAGTTTCATGCATTGTAGTCCAATCAGTTATACCCTGACTGTTTCGACAGAATTACAATCGAAGTTATGAGAGTTTTCTGCTCGTTTTAAAAGTCAATTATTTGTTCTGCAACCTTTCACCATTTGCTCAGTGAGTGAGTAGAACATGGTGGGATTGTCTCACGATAAGTACGAGGTTTGAGTTGCGCGCTTTGCCGGATGAACGATGGCAAACACGGCAGTTTGCAGACAACACCTATCTGGTTAACTCCTATGTGTTGAATCCGTTTGTTCGGTTTTTAATGAAGACTTATCGTCCTGCTCCTTTCTCAGAATACTCGCGATTCTCCCACCATTCATAGTGCTCATTATTTTCTGGCGTTTGAATCACGACTACCATACTTCCATTTCAAGGATTTTTTGAAGGCTTGCCGTTTATT
The DNA here is from genome assembly GCA_902702965.1 of Spirometra erinaceieuropaei. Classification (NCBI taxonomy): domain Eukaryota; kingdom Metazoa; phylum Platyhelminthes; class Cestoda; order Diphyllobothriidea; family Diphyllobothriidae; genus Spirometra; species Spirometra erinaceieuropaei. The sequence continues at coordinate 2,126,673 of CACRXP010000009.1, forward strand.
TTGTTTTGAACTCCGGTCCAAACCTGAGCCACGAAACTGTGTGGGATTGTAAGCATTCAGCAATTCTGATCATGCTGGGGGTCTTAAGTGCAGCTGCGGTGTGTTCCGCATGCCAACTGCAATTAACCTTCTCCGCTGAGACGCAGTATTTAAATGGCAAACTGATCGGGTCCCATGAGGACGTTGAGTTGTTGGTCCTGGGCACGTCAGGCTCGGCGGCATGTCGACAGGTCTGTGCCATGCAAAGACCACTTTCAGTTCTCATATCTCCCAGCGATAGGTTCCCACGCGCGTAATGGCCTCTGATTGGTGGGATTGCAGACTGCCAACATGTTTCTGTCCCCACCCAATTGCAAGTACGTGTTATATCTTTCTGACTCCATTTACGGGTACTGCCGCCCCCAGAACTTCGCTGGCGTTGCGTGTGACGCAACGCGCCTACCAGAAAGGTGACTGCAGGAGAGGCCTGGACCGACGCCATAATGTTCTGTCTGACTTGACCCCGTCATCCTTCACCGACTAAACCGAATGCGAAGAAATCGGCGATTGGTGACGTTAGGAGAGCCTTCTGTTACCTGGATGTTTAAGTCTAGACTGAAATATGCGAACTAACCGGCTGCGCTATGCGGTTCGAAACTCGTGAAACGCTTGTCAAAAGTGTTGAATATGACGACTGGAATGGCCATGCCCGACTTAGCAGCCGTCATTGGGCAGTCATGGCCAAGCCCAGGTGTGCAATCTCTGGGATTCATACCGGAAATATTTGCTCATTGAGTCTTACACTCTACCACTAATCCACACCGGCTCATTGTCCTATCGTTTGTGCTCGGAAATATTAACTGTGGTTGAGTGGCACTCACGACCAGGTTAGGGGATATTTTCATCCCCTTGTGACTTTGGATTCAGTTTAGAGCTCTTGCAGGCAGTTGCAAAGCGACTAGGAATACATGCAGATAAGAAATTACCGACAAAAATAAGGGATGCCGGAATGGTTCCGGATTAAATGTGGTTATGTAGCCCCACCTGAGGTAAACAACCCCAGCCACCTGTAATTCGGGACCGGCGGTAATAGGGGTTTGCAGGAGAGGCCGCTGAACGCACAGGCGACGAGATCGAGCGGTCGTATATAAAAGAAAAGCTATTGAGGATGCGCGGTTATACTTTGAGTGGTTGAGAAATAGTTGCTATAACCCCTAACTCTAACCCATAACTGTAACCCCCTAACCCTAACCCCAACCCCAGCAGTACTGTGTCCATCAGGTGGGGCTACATAGCCGCATCTTACCTGTTTACTAGCCGTCATCAACCAGTCATATTCAACTCAGTTGTGAAACACCTGGGATTCGGACTCACGGGCCCACTGTCTTACCAGTTGGGGTCTGAAGCATTAACTGTGATAGAGTAGCGCTCACCGATCAGGTCCCACGCTCATGGCTCGGTGGTGACACGTTAGACTTAACTACCAAGGATTCCGAGTTCTGATCCCAGGTGCTTCACACTGCTGGGTTGGATATGGCCGGCTGCTGACGACTAATAAACCAGCCTCCCTTGTCTTTCTCGAAAATACCTTACCTACCTAGACTGTTAGTCGCTAGTCGACAGCCTGTAAGGACTCCAGACTGAACCCCAAGGCCCAACGGTAAGAGCATACCCCTTAACCTGATCGGTGGGCGCCGCTCTATCGTGTCAAGTATCTTTTTAACCCAGCGAGGTCATTAACTCAGGACTGCGGTACTCTCCGGCAAGTCAGATGACTTCGAGTCAGTCCATACACCGTGCCATGTTGACAGTACTGTAGCCTGGTAACTGCAGGTCATTTGAGTCTGATTGCAAGGGACACCTGTTGTTCCAATGATGGGATCAACACTATGATTGTTCACAATAAGATACTTGTTTTGGGAGAACTGGTATATGAAGTAGCTTTAAAACTCAAATGATCGTCTAAAACGCAAGTCAGTTGGTGTACCAAGTTTATCTTTATTTTTAAACGCTCTGTTTTGAGAATGTGTGATGTTTTGCGGGAATAATCTTTTTATCCTCTCCGGTAAACATACCTGACATTGAGAAGACTTTTTGGACATTTATGGGGTTACCTAAATGACCATTTCTGGCTTGCTTGACGCATTCAATTAATGCTGCTCCAATCCCCGGCTGCACTGCTGAGATTCCGACCCCGCAATCAGATGATCATCAGGCAACGTTCACACCACTGCGCTGACAGGCTCGCTGCATGTCGGCTGAGCTCGAGGGTGTTTAGTCATGTGGGGTGGAAGGCGGTGGGTGGGTTGACATGCAGCGATCTCTCCTGATTACAGGACGACATGAGCACTTCCGACTTGCATTTGAACTGATGACCCACAGTCCACACGAATTGCACATGCACCCAAAGGCGGTGAAAATATGTCGCGGATGAAGCGTCGATTTTTAACGAACCAAGTTTCTGCAGACTGGCCATGCCAACCTGAAAGTGTGCATGCTTTTACGCGACCTCTGCCGACTTTGTATTCATGTGCGTGATATTTATGAACTGCGGTCGAAATTACAGGAAGTTAAGCACACTCCGTGGTATACGCAATGATCCATGTATATGTATATGGTGGGCGTAGTTTACCGTACTCCCGATATGGAGACTAACTAAACGCCCAGGCCCGTGTTTCGCTGATATTCTCCCGCTGCGTGACAAAGCTAGGAGGGGTTCGACTCCTCAGTAGGTTCCTGGTAGTTGATTGTCTTTGACTCGAATGTTCATTGAAATTTCCGGTCAGACCCTAAAAAGTCATGTCTCAAAGACTTAATTCCATGTCCTGCACTGACTAATTTCTGAAATTATTCGCTTGATGTATATGTATGTACAGTAAATGTGCTGACTCATGAGATATTAACCAAAATTGTGAAATGCGGTTTCGACTCGAAAAGGTTACTTAAGTAGGGCTGTTATATTAATAAACGTGCAAAATAATCAGAAAATAATTCAATTGTCTCACGATGCCGGCTTTTGAGCGAATTTCTTTCCGGCGACCTGCAAAAACTACAATTTTCCAATTCTCGAATAATTTTGAAGCCAGTCTACCGTTGCACTTGCATCCAGGGTTTCCAAACTGCAAGCTGCATATTTTCCGCGTAGGGCAAATTCTATATTCCTACAGGCTATTAAGAGGAGATTGTATATATTTCATAAATTTTCGCGGCGGATTTTGAATACTATCGCATACCTTAGAAGCAGCATTAGTGAATGAAGAGAAATTATGTTTTATAAACGGACGCTTCGCGATCTTAAAAAATCTCATATTTCGGAAGATTTGGGACCATGTTGTATCCTTCCTTCAAGTATAAAATTTTAAGAAGACGCAACTTCCTAAAAAATGAGTGAAAGGATGAATATTTTAGTGTACGTTTTCCAAGAAATAGATTTGAATTTATAAGAACATCGAAAATCAATAAGAAAACCTAATACTATTTAAGTTGTCCTTTTTTACAGACTGTAGTTCTTGCAGGCGGCCGGAAATAAGTTTGTTCAAAAGCTGGCATCCTGAAGTAACTGAATTGTCTTGGGATTGACTTGGCCGGTGATTAATATTACAACCCCACCTAAGCAATCTTTTCGAGTCGAAAACACACCTCAGAATTTCGGTTAGCACACCTACTGTATTCACTCAGGACATCGGATGAGAACTCAGTCAATCGATTTATCGATCTGGCGCCGACGTACAGAGTCCTGCGCCAGTCTTGCGCCGTCGGTTGATGATTGGCTTACACGCCCCATAACTCTCCCTTGTTCGCTTGCTGCCATTATCTCTGACGGGGGGCTCCTGCACGAGTTCGGAAGCTCAGAACAATAAGCAAAGTGTTCCAGTGCCTGACTATCCTTCTTCTTCACTTATACATACCACTCCCCCGTGATTAAATATTCCTGATCGCAGACAACATAACGTGAGTCTGTAGCTCGCCGACGAAAATACTGCTCAATCACAAACGAGTTTCGTTCCAAATTTCAGGCGAACGAGTAATTAAGGTGGACCTGTGTATAATGCCAGAAAGGGCAAGATATTCCCGCACCCTAACTCCAGCAATAACCCTATTATAAAACTAAACCATCGCCCTAATCTTCACCCTAAAGCTAATCTAAACCTCAAGTCTGCAGTTAATTCTAGTCGCTACCTTGACAGTGAACTTGATCCTGACTTACTTTACCGCGAAATCTAGCCTTAAACCGAACCCTCGCATAACACTGACTCCCATCTCACTGGAAGTTAGCTCAAAGCCACCCGCATTGCAGCCGGTTCCTATTCCAGTGTCCTGTTTAGGGGATCACATAAGTCGGTCCTACCCTGCGGGAGTTGTAGACCCAATTTTTTCGAAACACAACATAGTCGCCCCGTGCTCCATCCTACGATCTGAATATATCGGTTAGTAGCACTCACGCATGCCAAAAGCCAATTAATTTGCTGTCAACCGCCTGCATCATCGATCTGTATTTTCGAGCCGATCTCCCTGCAGCTCATCAGTACACCCCGTCAGTTACGCACTCTAGGCGTTTTAGTCGACGTTAGCCGGTGTCCCTAGCGTTTTTCCTGCAGTTTGCGTCAACTCTCTCGATGCGCAAACCATCAATTATTTCCTCTCCTCCCCCCCTCCCGCTTCCGAAGGCCAGCTAGCACTAATTTTTGGCAGTAAAACTCCTCCCGGTACATTATCCCAGCGGAAACGTCAGCGCCGTCTGCCCTGGGTGTTGGGGCCTCTGCACGCAATGCGGAAGTAAGTCTCTTGCCGGTAGCTGCTTAATGGCCATTAGTTGTGCTGAGTGAAGCTGTTCGCTCGCGGGTTGGAGGAGGGGGGGGGAGGAGGGGGTTTGGGGCTGCGCAAAGCACCTGTCCGCACCTCCGGTGACCCTCACCCCTTGTAGGCTGGTATAACGGGAGGCGTCCATTAGACTGGGAAGAAACCTAACCCCCACCGACGAGCTTTCTGTGCTCATCTGTCAATAAAAGCTAAAAAAAAAACAGTAATCGAGTCGTCTGGAAATCTACTGGACTAGACGACCCAAGAGCCATGGTAACCCTTCGAGGGATTTGAAGGCTCCTTCATCCACCCACACAAGTTCACCCAAACTATCTCGATCGCGTGGACGTCTTGATAACCAGAAAGTAGATTAAGCTTCCCGTGCAGTTCATCATTACCTCCGAGGATAGAAGTTATTCGCAAGTGGGAAGGTTGTTTACTGGCCTTTCCTGAATCTAAAACGGACTGGGGGTTTAGATCTGCAGGTCTTACGGCCAGTGACGTGTAGGTTGGGTTACCAGTAATCAAGATATGCCACTGACAAACACATAGTAGACCGCAGTTGTTTTTTAGCCTATTCGATTATCTATTTTTATCCATCTGTGGAAAATCGGCTACCTCGGTAGGATTTGCACCCATGACAGCAAAGGGTAGGCGTGAGTACAGCCAACGCTCTAGCTATCTGAGCTACGAAGCCTTATCGGGAGCCGTGAGTTTAACCACATTTGGGTCAAGTTGCTCGTCCAACCTACTGCTGCGTGTGGAATCCACCCAACTTGATACAGCAAGCTGACTACCCAAGCAGGATTTCCTAAGGCATTAATATATAATCCTCCAGATGACTACTGGGCTGACGAAATTACTAGGTGCTTTGGTAGACTTTAAACCTCTGACCTGGACTGCCTCGTTTTTACTCCCGGCTTCTGTTAACCCTTGAGTTCGACCCTCTGCCACTGTAGCAGTGGCTCATTCCAAGTCGAAAGGGACCCGGAATATTCAAAACCACCCATATATATATATATATATACTTATGGCACAAAGCACGAACGTCAAACCCGACGTTTTACCATTGCTGCACTGACCCGTTGTCCCCCCGACTAGGATCGGGGGCGTTACTTATCGTGGGATGGTCGTCGACCAATCAAATTGCGCTCAAACATAAAAGAATCCGAATTCGAGCCTCAGGTTCGCCAAAAACCTGAGGCTCGGCAGGGCTGGATGACGATGTCTAATATGCCACGAACGTCCGCTGCTCCAAATTTTGGCGGGCTCTCCCATACGTGAAGAACGTCAGTCGTCTTGTCACTCCACTGGGAGTTGGGGTTTGCACACAGGCCGGAAGCAACCATCAGGCGCCAAGTCATAGGGCCGAAAGACACTGCCACGCCAGGAAACGTCAGGAGTCGTTTGCCGGATCTGGTGTAGTTGAGGACCAAGCAATTACGTCGGGGAAACTGGGAAATTTCTCTGGATGCGACTGGCTGAGCATGCGTCAGCAGTGAGGCGGGAAGACGCAAGCTCACAAGTGGTGGCTCATTCGACGGGACCCGGCCATGTTTTTAAGTTTCACGAGGCCGAGATCCTCTCAATAGCTGACAACCGCGTGAGCTGTGAGCTGCTCGAATCATGGTTCTCAGGCCCGCAATCTATCAACAAGCGCAATGACCTCTCGTTACCATATTCTGTGCTGAGATCTTCCCTGGGCAGGGGAATCAGTCACGTGAGGAGGGCGCGGTTGAGCAATAATCCCAGTGACAGTGGGCCATTTTGCGGAGCAATCGTCACGCCAGCATCCAACACGGATGATGCAATCGCGGTCACTGACGGCTCGCACTCGGACTGACAAGCTATCATCTCATCAATTAGACCTCCAGCGGTGATCGCGAGAGCTGTTAATTACGGCAGCCACATGTTATAAATACTGCACTCCTTGCGCCACTACTACCTTTATCTGCAGCCGTCGCTGATGATGGGTTCAAGTGAGAATCCGAAACGTCGAGCCAAAAAATTTCTTGTTCCAATGATCGCATCATCGTCTTCTGGACATCAAATATGCCAAAAAATGCCCGTTGCAGTCTCTCTTGTATTTGGCAGAACTATTCTTTAAATGTGGGTCCGTTTGAATGAGGCTTGTTAAAACAAACAAAAGACAAAATCTGGGTCCTGTAGGTAAGAATTATTAGCAGTGCAACCTCAGTCCTCCTCGTCGTCGTCGGGGTTGAGTTACTGTTGAGTTCATTGAAATCATTTGAATTGCAAACGGTAGCTGCACACAGGTTGGAGGGATGGTCTTGGTCTGCTTTCGTGCCAGTCCCAGACAATGAACGTTATACCATGATGTACCCTAAGGCAGTTCTTCTTAGCCTCGCCCGTTTGGCCTATATATTTCGAGTGTAACTCAGCGCACATATTCAAACGGCCATCACGTCCCCTTATTCCAAAATCGAACTTTCCGGTCCGTTATTTATGGACTACGCACTATGTAGTGCATGTCAGACAAGCTGCACCCCTACGATTTATTTGGGTTAGACTGAGATACAATCCCTACCTCCTGAAATTGCCCCCTGGACCCGACCGTCTCCCGTAAACTCGGAAATCCCCAACACCACTTCCGCGTCCTTGCTGACTGCAGTTCATAATGCCTGCGATAACGATACCAGCAGGACCAACCCTTCATTAATGTCTTCCCATAATGTCACGCACAATAATAAAATGTAGGTTTCCCACGAAGCCTTTATTTGCTTATGTAGTGACATTTGTCAGTTATCACAATCATATTTCTTATCCTATCAACAGAAGTGAATTCCCACTATGTTGTTACATATGGTTATCGCTTTTCTTCTACGGTACGCTGCCACCAAGCGAATAGATGAGATGGACGCATACTTTTAGATAAATCGTTTCCAGTATAAATGGCTAAACGTCGACCTAACTACTGTAGTCCAAGAAAGTTAGTATGGTGAACATGCTGTCGAACGTCCACTCAGTGGAAGCTATGTTAAGCATGGCGGTTATACTTCGCTCTTGCTTGACGTTTCGGGCTCCGAAGAATCCTTTAGAAACCCCTGGCCTTCTATGACCCGTATGCGTTTCCTTGCTTTTATAAGACGATCTAGTGCAGTGTTTTGATTTCATCAACATGCCTATTGCGGTAGTTACAAACAGCCGTCTTCATCAACAGATACAATTACTTTTACCAGTCAAAGTTTTATGCTCTCGATACCCAAACGCAGAATTTTGCCTTCAGTAAACTTCTTGCTTTCAAAATCAAGTGGTTTTTCCATCGGGCAATGCACGAGCTCTACACTGGCAGTCAGTTAATTAGTTCGTATTTTGATTCGCCTAGTTTTGTGACTGAGGCAATCGACGAATCTGCCAGGAGGGGAACAAAAACACACAAAAGCCGCCGGTAGCAAAAATGCTAACCGATTTACCTGCAGAACTAGCGTCGGAAAATGTATTCTAAAAAATAACTCTGTTTGCGCGCAATTGGCACTTGTCGGTCTGGTGAAATTACGGGGTGAAATCAGAGAGCAGGAAAGTTAGACTGCTCATTAATCTGTCGTTGTCCATTTAGCCGTGTCCAAATTGCATGTTGAGAAGGACTGCCGTTTGAAATAAATTCACAAGTTCCCCTGTTCAGCCGACTCTGTCACTCGCGCTTGACGCGAGTATTCTTAAACGCAGCTGATTGAGCCTGGGTCTCAAATATTAGGAACCCCCCCCCCCCTCAAACAGCACGTTCAGGAAAATGCATTACATTTATCGCATTGGCAATTGGCTGGTGTACGGAGGAGGGGGAGGATAAGGTGAGGCCGAAACTGGGGCCGCGGAAAAATCACCACAACGGATTTACTGCACTTACAGTAAGTGGGATAACTCAAAAAAATCTCAACAGAAATTCCGAAATGCGTTTTCGTTTCGAAAAGATTATTAAGTAGGGTTGTAAAACTAATCAGTCTGCAGCATAATTTTATAATAATTCAGTTCCCTCAGGATGCCGGCTTTCGAATGAACTTCCTTCCGACTGCATGTAAAAACTACACTCTGTAAAAAATGACAACTTAACTAGCATGCATTTTTCTCATTGATTTTCGATGCCCCTAAATGTCCAATTATATTTTATGAAAAACATGCATAAAAATATTCATTTTTTGCTCATTCTGTAGAAAATCACGTCCTCTTCTTACGCTATGCTCGAAGGAGGGAAATAATTCGGTTTTAGAAAGTTTCTAATTGTGAGACTTTTAAATACCGTGAAATGGCCGTTCAGAAATCGTCATGTCTCTGCATTTACCGAATTGGGCTTGTAAAGTAAACAATATGGATCAAACCCATTGTTTAATTTTATGAAGCCTATATGGTCTCCTCTTAATACGGTAGAGAAATGTATGGTTTACCGTACGCGGAAAATATACGGCTTGTAGTTTGTAAACCCTAAATCCAAGGGTAACGGTATAGCGAGTTGAAAATTATTCGGGAATCCGAAAAGTTTTTGAAAACCGAATTATACCCTCCCTTCGAGTGTAACATTGGAACAAGACGTAATTTCCTACCGAATGAGCAAAAGAATGAATAATTTTATGCACGTTTTCCATGAAATATAATTGGAGATTTAGGGCATCGAAAATCAATGAGAATCATTCATGCTAGTTTGGTAGTCGTTTATACAGAGTGTAGTTTTTGTATGCAGCCGGAAGGAAGTTCATTCAAAAGCCGGTATTCTGAGGTAACTGAATTATTGTGGAATTATGCTGCGGGGTGATTAGTTTTACAATCCTACTTAATTAATCTTCTCGAATCGAAAATACATTTCGGAATTTCTGTTGACATTTCATGGGTTAGCCCACCTCCTGTATGTCTATCAGCACACCCTACCAGCCTTAGTTTGAAAGATTTCCAACTGCGCGGGTGACTCATTCACTTCCAGCACACATGGTCAGGCTTCAGTGGCGCCTTCAGTGACCCCTCCTTAAAAGTGGTCCAGCGGGCGTGGAGTGGAACCTTGGACGTGTGCGGCACGCGTAGGCGGGTTTTGTCAGCCGAGCGCATCTGCGGTCATCTCAGCTTTGTCCTGTCATCAGGTCTAGGTGGGTGAGGGAGGAGAGAGAGAGAGCAAGCGCGACAGATGTTGCGCACAAGTCTGCCTCGTTATAAAAAAATTCGCCGCTGTTAAATCCACCATCCCGCCCCCCTGGGGCACTCGGGAACGTCGCTCCGACTGTCGAGATGTCGTGGTTACTTTTTTTCAGTCATCCCGACTGCTATGCGGGAAACCACATAGGTCTTGCTGGGTCGTCAGCGCTTCTGGGGGGGGACCCCTTTATCACTCTAGTGCCTCATTGGCAGCTGACAATGGCGAGGTTTGGTCCTGCAGCCTCACTTAATTAGTACCATATGGATAGCTTCCTAAAAGAATTATAGTTAATGCATATTGACCCAACTGTCAAAAAACTCGGCACCTCGTTGACATTCGAATCCACGCAGTATGGGGAAGGCTTTACTACAGCCAACGCTCTAACCACTTGAGCTACGAGGCCCCGCCGGACGACCCGCCCAACCTACTGCAACGTCTGGAATCCATCAAATCTGATACAGTAAGTTGACTGCCGAGGCAGGATTTCCTAAGTAATTAATCTAGAATCCACCAGATGACTACCAGGCTCACGTCATTCATAGATGTTTTGGCAGATTTTTGAATAATTCACGCTGTTATTGCAGCTGCCGAATTCAATTCGAAGCAGTATGGTCTTTGTCGACGCGAGCAATAAAGCTACCGAGGGTAGTCAATTTGTCAGCCTTCAATGCAGTCGCTGGGAGGACGTACAGAATTTGCTTCTCACGTCATCGGGTTGGTCATTGAGACGTTGTACCTACTAATGACAATGGCCGCGGAGTGGCGGCCTCATGACCTTGAGACGGGTGGTGACACCCTGCGACAGGCAGGGCAGCAGTTTTGGCAGTCTTTTGAATAATTCATATTGACCCAACTGTGAAAAACTCGGCGCATCGCCTCGTCCGGCGGGACCTCGTAGCTCAAGTGGTTAGAGCGTTGGCTGCACTAAAGCCTTCCCCTTACTGCGTGGGTTTGAATCCCACCGAGGCGCCGAGTTTTTCACAGCTGGGTCAAAGTCAATTATTCAAAAATCTGCCAAAACATGTATGAATTCTAGTTAACATACCAATCTTCGCCACTCGCTGGATTAAGAGCTCGAAGCGCACGCATGGAAGTGCGTGCGGACTGCTTACTTATGTAACGGGCGCTGGCGTATAAACGCCCCCTCCTGCCCCAACGACGCACAGACATTCGCCGGATTAAAATAGTAAGGAAGGCGCGAATACGTGATATATGTAGAGTCAACCTGATCGCACCTACTAAAAGTATTGCATTAATCACCTGATATTGGTATTAATCAATTGGTATCAATCATTTGGTATTAATCAGTTGGGGCTACAGGAACAAACCTCACCATCAGTTGTTTCCCACGGCCCTGTTTCTTCAATTAGACATGCCTGAATTTTATAGGACCTTTTATCATTAGCACAAGCTGACTGTCCGGATCATGGTCTAATAACATCTTTTTCTCCCCCCCCCTCCCCACCTCTTCCCGCAAATCAAGATAATGAGGGTCACGTTTGCCACAGCGAGTGTCTGCCGATTACTGGTTGTTGGGGTCCGGGGCCCTCCATGTGCGCGCACTGTTGCGGTTTCCAGGCCGGCGATGTCTGCGTCTCCTCCTGCGCCGACGAGCCCGGTTTTTACACCCCGCCGGGCCTGGAGACCCAGCTGGTGCCAGTCGGTGAGGCTGCGCCCTCCTCCTCCCTGCAGAATGCCGCAAACATCCAGTGTCCCACGCTGCCGCTAACGGCGGCCCAGTTGGCAACAATGAGCACGGAGGAGGCCATTACCCGGATCCTTCCTGCCCCAGCCTGCGCTCGCTGTCACCCTGAATGCGCCCAAACCTGTACCAATGCCACAAATGTCGGCTGTGTGGGACCGTGTAAGCACTACAAGGTGAGTTCGCGGGTCTCTGTTTTGTGGTTGATTTCTGTCGCAAGAGTCGGAGACTCCCGTGGCTCTGTGAGGGCTCATACGCTGAACACTCTTCACCGTCAGTACTCGATGCTGTGATAGCAATGGTTACTGTAGTCATTTCGACGGACTGGCAGTCTTACCAAGTACCCAGCCGCATTTGATCTCCATCCAATACTCTCTGTAGTTTCTCAGACCTGTCATCACAGCACCGACGACAACAACCCTAGCAACTGCATCAGCTGGCAGGGTTGATCTGAAAAAGGTGATCAACTCGTCTTCATACATCATAGAGTTTTGTGTATAGTCTGAGGTCAGCTAAGTGGAGTCATGTGTGAACAAAAGTCAGGTCACCGCACACCTACGAAAATTAACGGCTCCTCCCCTCCATCAGGGATTGTTGCACTTGGTGGGATGACTTTTTGATGGCTGACATTCGCGTCACTAATCACCGCGATTTTATCACAGATGTTGGATGTTGATATGATGACTGCTCGACCATCTGACTGCCCGACCCTGGCGTTAGGAGCAGTGTTCGCCTGCACGCTCCTCGCATGGCTAATTACTCCGTCTACGTGGTCTCAGCATCGAATAAGGAAGTAAAAGGTCATTGCGCTTCATAGGTGCAAACGTAGCTAAACTTGCGTCGTCCGGTGGGGCCTCGTAGCTCAGGTGCCTAGAGCATTGGCTGTACTAATGCCTGCCCCTTGCTATCGTGGGTTTCTATCCTACCGAGGGATCGAGTTTTTCACAGTTGGGTCAAAATGAGTCATTGTACTTGCTAACTTACTGGGGGCCAGTAAGCAATGACTCAAGAAGCTCGCGGCTCAGGCGGTTGTCGCCTTTAGCGAGAATTTCGACCTCGTCGAATTTGGACCGGACCTCGTCAAAGGAGCCGCAACTTGAGAGCTGTCGTCATTTCTCTGCACTGCTGCTGCGCATTCGGCCATTCGCGTCCGGAACAGTCTTTCGGTTTCCCGACGTAGTTGCTTTGTCCTCAAGTGCACCAGAGCCGATAAGCGACCCCAGACGTTTCCTGCCGTGGGAGTGGGTTTTTCGGTTTTATTATCTGACGCCTGATGTTGGCCTCTGGTCTGTGTGCAACTCCAACTCCAAGCAGTGCGAAAAGGCGGCCGACCGCTTTCAAAACCTTCTTGACATACGGAAACGCCCGTCAAAATGTGGGGTCCGTACGATTTGGCCTTTCTTCCGGTTTGCGTATAAAGCACCTGACTAAGTTGCATGGGTAGCTGTTGGCTTGCAACATCCATCGAGGGTATTGTAATTCGGCAATCTTGTAATCTGACTTAAACTAGGGGTCGTACTGGTCCAACTTTAATTATTGCCCCATAAGTCCCCGATTTCACTGACTTAACAAAGGGCCAACATTCCACCATGGGCTAGTCACACGGGTGTTTGCGCAATCAGCGTGGAAGGCATTGTTAATGTTAAGTAACATGGAAGTAGATTAAACTGTTTAATCTTGGGACTGTTTTGGATTCGCGAAAATCCCCATGGCGGTAATCAGAAAACGAGGTGGCCTTCGATTTCTCTTATCACTGACATGTTTTTGCTTCTACCCCATTCCCATATAATTGTACTGGCCCGGAGAGAATTTATCGAAAGTTACGTGTGTTCTCCACCTCGTCTTCTGAAAACTTTAGAAGGATAAGGCTGTAAAATGCAAAGCGAAGAGGATTACCGTGAAATGTGGTGTTCAAATAAGAACCCTGAAATTCCGAACATGCGGGGCAATTCGTAAACTGGGAGGTGCGCTGTAGAAAATCGTTTAGTAGCTAAACAGCGTCCTTGTGGCCATATTTCATTGCGTCACGCACGGCTCTTTCAATGTCCTCTTAGAAGTTTTAATAAAATGTGAATTGGCAGTGACAGCTACAGCAGCAGATATTGGAAATAAGGCATGCACACAGTCACGAAACGGGAGCCCAGAAGGGAATCGCACCATTAATGTCCAATTTCACGTCGAGGCCTACTCGTCAATGAGACCGATTATCATAATTCGATGGTTCGAACGTTGGCTGTACGCAAGCTCTACCCTTGCTGTGGTGGGTTCGAATTCCACCGCGGTCGTCGTATTCTTCAGAATTCGGTTAAATGAATTACAACTACATCCAGTAGGCAGCAAATCATCGAACACTCAACCGGTCTCGACCTTTGATGGAGAGCAGGTGGACTGTCATATGTTTCTCTATCTGGTCTAAAATTAAAACGTCCTGTTTGAGAACTGCCGATTGCCTGGAGTTTCCAATGGATAAGTCTGAGAAATCCGAACTTATAAAGCAAAAACTTTTAAAAAAGTTGCTATCTCTAGGCTGGACAAATTGTTAGTATTTATGTGCAATATTATCTCTCTGAGGTCGGCCTCGTCTGCCTCTTAGTATTTTATTCAACCCATAGAATGATCACGTGTTTTGACGGAAAAGTGATCGCCTGTAGGAAGAATTCCCAATCAAACATGACTTGCGCACTCGCCAACATGAAAGATCCTACCGATTGGGCGAAAATAGGACATTATTTGTTCCTGTCGGCGCCATATGTGGATTCCCTTGCCTGTTGACAGAGGCATGGTCGTTAAGGTTTAACAGCGGGTTTTTGATGGGCCATTAACCAACCCCCCAAAAACCGACCAGCTCGCATCTTTCTGCGATGCGATAACTGCTAGTCGAACACTCTCATGTAGCCACCGACGTTTTTGAATTTGAAGGTTTTTTCAGTGATGTGCTTTAAAATATTTGCCGCTCTAGCTGGCGTGAAGTCTTCAAGCAATCAATTTTTGTCGAATGGAAAGTTGCTATTCGGTTTAATTAACGGGGCGCATAGGCCCTGACAAAATAAGTAGGTTGCTGCTTTTTAACCTGTGGATAGTGCTTTTACCGACTTCCACGCGCACGTTCCCCAGCCATGCGAGTTGCTCGATACCCGTTCTTTCTGCCACGCTTGTCCTGACTACTGTTGTATGAGGGGCTATACTGATTAGTGGTACCTTTGGGGACCAAAAGTACGAGCCAGCCAGAAGTGTGAATAACCAGGTGTCATAGCATAAGTCATGTTAGCGGGAATTCGGAAATATATTTTCCATTAAAAATGGTTACTTAGGTGAGTTTGTCATCATAATTATCATACAGCACAATTACATGATACTCCATTCATTCGAGGAAGCAGGCGATCGAATGTGATTCGTTTCAGCTGACTGAAAAATCGCATTCAATACAAATTGAGCATCTTAGTTCTATTAAAATTTCCCCTCTATTTTCGACACCCTGATAAATTCAATTATATTTTATAGAGATCACAAAAGAAAATATTCTATATTGTACTCCTCTGTAACCCAGTTAAGTCTTCGAGTCTTTTGTCTCTGATGATGGCTTCGAGCAGGAATCCGAAACGTCAAGCTAATAAAGCTCTTGTTCCGACGATCGTGTCTCCTCCTTCACTATCAAGTCTTCTTTAGTACTTGAGGAAAGTACATCCTTCGGATAAACAAATTGAAGTTATTAGGCATATTAAGGTCCCCGAGCGCCCCTTCGAATAACATCCTATCTGTCATGTAGCGAGTGCTTCCTACATGGTATACGACATAGTCCACATTCGGAAAGAAGGAGACAAAATCGTTGGAATAAGAGCTTAATCAACCTGTCATTTCGGATTCCTGTTCGAATCCATCATCAGAGACAGAATCAGGTCAGGGTAGTAGGTGTCCTAATAACTACATCCTGTAAATACGGCGACACCTGGTCAACCCATTATCCTTGCCTGACTCTGTCTCTGATGATGGATTCGAGTGAAAATCTGAAACGTCGGACTTTTAAGGCTTCATGTTCCAGTGGTCTTGTCTCCTTCCTCGCGACTTTTTCCTGGAACTTGCCTCTTCATTTCTATCAGCATTCATTGCGACGTTAACTGAGCTCTGTAAGTTATCTTTTTAATAGCATAGTGGTTTTCTTTACGAGAAATTGTAAAGCTTGTGGACTCTAAGCTATAATGCAAGTTCAATGGCATATCAGGTTCAAGAGTATTCAAGAAATGAGAAATAATTTGAAATCAAAAGATGTCCTTCCATCGAGTTTACAGTTTGGGAGACCATTTTGAGCGTTTTTCCGTAAAATATATTTGAAGTTACAAGGGCATCGGAAGTCAATAAAACAATCAAATTTCCTATGCAGTATTTTTACCATGTTGTTTTTTTGCAGACAGCTGAAAAGAAGCATATTCTAAAGCCGACATCCTGGAAGGACTGAGTTACCCTGGCACTAGGCTGCATGATAATCTGTATTTAAATCCTACCTAAGTAAATCTTCCCAGTGGAAAGCATAGTTAAGAATTTCAGTCAGTTGCAAATGACGACTACTCGGTTCTATGATCGATAGCAAACTTGGCAGTTCTATGCCTTTCAGTGGCTGCCTACTCTGGACAAATCAGCCCTGAATGGCCACTGCCGTTGCGAACTGAGGTTGTGATTCGGAGCGAAAAGCTCCTTCTACGTCCTCCAGTTAGGTCTACTCGGTAAATTGTATTCGCACCCGACTCTGGGCATTTCGGATAGCAGCTAATGTGCAGAGAGTCTACTGCCCAAATGACAGTACCAACATCACGAACGACGACATACAGTAGGTGGGCTAACTTATGAAATGTCAAACGAAATTCTGAAATGCGTTATAGTTTCGAAAAGATTAATTAATTAATTAGGGATTGTAAAATCAATCATCCTGCAACATAATTCACCTACCACAGGATGCCGGCATTTGAACGAACTTATTTCCGACTGCATGTAAAAACCATACTCTGTAAAAAATGACTTCATACGTAGCATGCATTTTTCTTATAGATTTTTGATGTCCTTAAAAACAAAACAATATTTCATGGAAAACGTGAGCAAAAATATTCACTTATTTTACTCATTCAGCAGAAAATTAGGTCTTCTTTCAATTTTATGCTCTAAGGAAGGGTATAATTCGTTTTCAAAAACTTTTCCAATTCCCGAATAATTTTGAACCCGACCTACCGTTACACTCGCATTCAGGGCTGCCAAGCTACAATCTGTATATTTTCCGCGTATGGAAAATCATACATTAGGAGGTATTAGGAGGAGACCATATGGTGCTCAAAAAACTTAGCAGTGGATTTGGGCCATATTGTTACAAACCAAATTAGCAAATGCAGAGGGATGACGTTTTATGAACGGCCATTCCACGGTATTTAAAAGTTCTACGATTATAAACTTTTTTAAAACCGAATTATGTCCTTCCTTCTAGTGTAAAATTAAAAGAAGACGTAATTTTCCGCTGAATGAGTAAAAGAATGAATATTATCAGGCATTTTTTCCGGGAAATACAATTGAACTTTTAGGGGCATCGAAAATCAATGAGAAAAATCCACGCTACTCAAGTAGCCGTTTTTTACGGAGTGTAGTTTTTCTATCCAGCCGGAATGAAGTTCCTTCGAAAGCCGGGATCCTGACGGAACTGAAATATTATAGAATTATTATGCAGGCTGACCAGTTCTACAACCGTACTTAATTAATCTTTTGCAAACGAAAACGGAGTTTCAGTTGACATTTCATTATTTAGCCCACCCACTGTATTGTCTCGTGCAGACTCTCTGCAGCCTGATGAAAGTATGCCGCAAATCCCTCTGACCCGCGTTTTGGCACGGCGAATCTACACTACTGCCCTTTGTGTGGCGGCAGATGGTCAACGACTGCCGACTCTAGAGGAGAGTTTACGAGTTACCTTATTCTGCTACAGCGTGCATATGGCAAACTATGTTCTGGATTGAAGAAGGAGACACGATCGCCGGGACAAGAGCTTTATTAGCCTGACGTTTCGGATTCCTACTCCAATCCATCATCAGAGACAAAAGAGCAGAAACGGGTGGTTGTTGCACAAGGGGCTGCGGTATTTATAGGATGCGGCAGCCATGCTACCGCATACCTATGAACGTTCACGGCTTCCCCCCCCCCCCTTCATCCGAGATTGTCACATTTGGTGTGATCATTGCTTGATGACCGACATTCGAGTCGATAATTGCTGCAATTTCATCACGTGCGTTGGATGTTGGCGTGATGATTGCTCGACCATCTGACGCGTTGACCCGGGTGTTGAGAAGAGTTTTCACCAGTGCGTTCCCCGCGTGGCCAATTACTCCGCCTAGACGAAGTCTCAGCACGCTGTATTGAATGGGAAGATCGTTGCACTTGTTGATGGACTGGGGGCCAGTAAACCATGATTCTAGTAGCTCCCGGCTCACTCGGTTGTTACCTCTTGCGAGAATTTCGGACTCATCGAATTTAAATGTGTGGCCGGATCTCGTCGAATGAGCCGCAACTTGAGAGCTGGCGTCATTTCTGCGCACCGCTGCTCTTGTCCCGGCGATCGTGTCTCCTTCTTCAAGACTACTTCCTGGGACTCGGCTCTTTGCTTCTAATGGCTATGTCCTGGGCTGTAACGCTAACCCTGAAAATACGTCTTTGGTGCCTACGTGAATGGCTGTCTGCTTCGGATCTGTACGCCATATCCATGCTGCTACCTGCGTTCGGTTCCCCAGTTAGGTACACACTTGATCTACCCGACATCTTCAACCCCGTTTCAAGCAGCAGTTTGTAGCTAGCTAGCTAATAGCTGCTTTCCTAAGCACCTGAACCGCAGGGGAGGGTGGGTGGCCTTTATTTCCGGTCAGCGGTGTATCCCTTTCTCGCCTGAACGCACACAAAAACTTTTCCTATTTCCAAATAATTTTGAACCCGACCTGCGGTTACGCTTGCATTCAGGGTTCACAAACTACAAGCCATATATTTTTTGCGAACGGAAAACCACATATTTCTCTACGGTATTAGGCGGAGACCATATGCGGTTCGTAAAATTTAGCAGTGGATTTGAGCCATGTTGTCAACTTTACAGGCCCCATTGGTAAATGCAGAGACATGAAAACCAGCATAAAAATACACATTCTTTTATTCATGCAGTAGAAAATTACGTCTTCTTTCAATTTTATACTCGAAAGAGTAACATGATCCAGTTTTAAAAGTTTCTAATTGTGGGACTTTTAAATACCCTGAAATTGCCGTTCATAAATTGCCATGTCGCTGCATTTACCAACGTGTTCTTTAAAGTTAACGATATGGATCAAATCCACTGCCAAATTTTATGAGCCCTATATAGTCCCCCTTTATTACCGTAGGGAAATGTGCAGTTTTACGTACGCGGAAAGTATACGGCTTGTAGTTTGGAAACCCTGAATGCAAGTGTTACGGTAGAGCGGGTTCAGAATTATTCAGGAATCGGAAAAAGTTTTGAAAACCGAATTATACACTTCCTTTGCGCATAAAATTGGAAGAAGACGTAAATTTCTACCAAATGAGCAAAAGAATGAATAGTTTTATGCATGTTTACCGTGAAATGTAATTGGGCATTTAGGGGCATCGAAAATCAATGGAAAAATTGCATGCTAGGGAAGTTGTCATTTTTTACAGAGTGTAGTTTTTTCATGCAATCGGAAGGAAGTTCCCGCGAAAGCCGGCTTCCTGACCTAACTGAAATATTATAGAAGTATGTTGCAGGCTGTCAAGCCTTACAACTCCACTTAATTATTCTTTTCGAAAGGAAAACGCATTTTTGGGATTTCGGTTGACATTTCACGAGTTAGCTCACTTACTCTATGGTCTCGCTCATACTCTGTGCAGACTCTGTATGCCGTAAATCCTTCTGACCTGCGTTTTGGCACGGCGAGTCTACAGTGCTACCCATTGGTCAATGCCAGTTTCAAATTTGCTGGCCGACTGCCCACTCTAGAGGAGAGTTTACGTGTCACCTTATTCTGCTACAGCGTGCATATGGCAAACTATGCTCTGGTCTGTAACGTTTACCCTGAAATAGGCCTTTGGTGCCTACGTGAATGGCTGTCTGCTTCGGATCTGTACGCCATGTCTGTGCTGCGGTCTGCGTTCGGTTCCGCAGCCAGGTCCATACTTGATCTGCCCGACATCTTCAACCCCGTTTCAAGCAGCAGTCATTAGCCAGCGAGCTACTAGGGTTGTGCAGACTCATCCTATTTAAAAATGATTTTGTTTTGTAATAAACTGCCATAATGCGAATGTATGTCGTATATTCAGGTGGACATGTGTAACGATGGGAAAGGTTGGGTAACAGCGACCATCGTCCATGTAACCTCCTGCGATGTTCGTTCGGCCAGCCCATGTTAGGTCGTCGGGGAAAGTCCAAGTAGTGCGTGAAAGTAGGCCTGCAACCGCTGATATAGCCCAAAGGCGTTTAAGTCCACTGTTAAAGGTATTATTTCTAGGTAACGGATTTTTTTGGGTGCCATCTCCCGATTGTTACCGCTACTAGCTGCCTGCACTGCAGTTTGAGTCAATGCTTTCCTAAGCACCTGAACCGCAGGGGAGGGTGGGGGGGCTTTTATTTCCGGTCAGCGGTGTATCCTTTTCTCGCCTGAACACACAGAGAGAGAGAGAGTTGTTTTTCCGGCCACATCTGCCTCTGAAGTCGTGTGCGCTCACCGTGATGTTGGGAAGGCTTCTCACATCTGCGCGAGTTTGGCCGTGCAAACTTTTTCAGCTACGCCCCCGCTCATCGCCTCAGTTGCCTCGGTCGTTTGCGGAACCGGGGCTTCGCTCTGCGTGTTTCGACACGTTTATATTGCTCCCCTAGCTGCGGGTTGAGCGTCCTCAAGGTCGGCCTGTGACCTTGTAGCCCCCAGACACTTATTGTCACTTGAAAATATGGTGTATAGCCCGCCGGAACGGGTTTAGGATATTGTTGATAGTGAAGGGGGAGCTCGATCGACTCACCGTTGTCAAGGCAACGTCTGCACAAACGTGAACAGAAATTCAAATGGCTTTTCTCTCTGCGGGTTTCAACACGCCCTTTCGGCTCCTTCGCCCATGCAGCAGCGAGCTGCACGGTCCCAGGGTCGGCCTAACCGCCCAGAAATTCTCATCGTCACTTGAGAAAGGGGATCTGCTCACCGGCCGTTCCGGAGAGCTTGGTCGTCCCATCAATGCCAAGGCATTAAATGCACAAAAACAAACCTAAATTCAAATGACCTTCCAAGTTAGTCGGTTTCCGCCTAAGCAATTTAGGCAACGGTATAGAGAAGGACCCAAGTTAACTGTCAGTAGACCGTGGGTCGTGTCATATGGGGTTTTATCTTGGTATACATTTGCGGGCTGTTGCAGAAATTATACTTCCAACAACGATTACTTCCCACGATCTCACACCTTAACTCAAAATCAGTTATTTTGTGAAATTTATTCGTTGTTTATTGTTTAATTACTACTCTCATTTCCGTCGTCGTACAATAGCGTGGGGTAATACTTTCGACATAAATCCAGTCAATTTATGTGTTTTCTTTCATTTTGTCAGCTTACTGTCTAGCGTGCTGCCCCACCCATAACACCCGCTTTACCCTAAATCACGTATGGCACGATCCACAATCCACTGACAGTTAAGTGGGGTCCTTCTCTATACCGCTGCCACAATTTATTCTTCTGCCCCCAATGTCTCAGCCTTTTGACAAGTGCCTGGTGGGTTCGACGCCCGCCTCGGTGGGGGTTGTTTGGTCTGGTGACTCCTTTGTTTTTCTAGGTAGTGGGATAATATTTGGTTCTGGTCTGAAAGCGACTACAAAGCATGACCCTCCTGCCAGCTGGTAAGTTGGCTCGACAGCGGCGCTTCAACGGCCTGCCTGCACAAAGGTGCTTGCTCATAAACGATCAGCTATGGCAGATTTCGCTCACTTACGGTACGTACCTTACCCGTAGGACTTCGGGGCTCATGCTTGAGTCTTTCAAAGTCAGTCGCAAAGAGACTGGTAATGATCTGGGAAAAGAACGTTGACGGGGACAAGGGAGACTGGAGTGTTCGTTTCTGGCTCATCAGTCGTCCTCAGCCGCCCGAACGCAGGCCCAGACCTGACTGATTTACGATTCGAGCCCGGCATCTTTCGTCATTAAACGTTAAGTAGTGCAGCGTTCTACCGTTTATATATGTGGGCCCGTTGTCTCGTCATTGCATCGACTCGTAGCCATGACGCCGTAGTGGTTCACATAACTTAATAAAACAATTAAAATGAGTCACCAACAAAGGTCTGGCCTGTTAGCCATCATTACCGGCCAACTACGCCCTTCGCCCTCCCATATGCCCTCCAGCGAGATCGGGAGTACTCGGTGTCAACTGAAGGTGACATTGACTACACTACCCCGATTGCAGGGCCGAAATTAGCGGGTGTGCCAATCTCAATGAGAGCTGGCAAGTGCTTCGAAAATAATGCCCACATCGCGTGAGACCGCTGGGTGTGTTTCGAGGCTCCGCGGATCCTGCGCGTCGTCATTATTGTGATTTTGGTTTATTTTCATTTTAGTGTGCTTGAATGCTCCAGGGCAGAGTTATTAGAACGATCAACTTCCGGTGATTTTAAATAGTCAGCAGATTTTTCAGTAATGTGAAGACTCAGGCCCCCCTCCCCCTCTTCGAGTTGATTGTTTCTCACCAGATAGAGCGAAATGTTTCTACTTAGATAATTTATTTCGCAGGGATTTGGAGTGAAGTAGTAATTAAGTCAACCTTCTCATGAAAGTACAATTCCCCAAAGGGGATTTTTATTGGGAATCGGGATTGCGGCTCCTCCCTTCTAAGATTGGGCGTTCGCCCAACGGTCTAACCTTAATAACCTCCGCTGGAGACTTTAAATGCCCAAAGGTTCGGTCCGGAGACTTTCGAGTTCAGGAAAATTTCGCATACTGGATGCTTTCCTTGACTGTACTCCTAGGTAAAGAGGTCTTTGCGGACCTGGCGTACTTTGTTTTACAACGATAACGCGTGAGGTTGTAGAACAGCTTTCATTAGAAATATATTAGTTGCTTTCGCTCTGACTCCGCCTCGGCTCACGAAATGGACAATTTTTGCCAAAGTGAACAATAAATGCCAAATTCCAGGACCCCGCTATTTACGACGTCCTTCTTCCTTGACCTCACTGTAAAATTTTCGGATCTTCCTTACACGCTGAAAAACAGACAGAGACGAGGAAAGTTGGATATGAGAGCTTTAACTATGAATTTCCCGCTGTTTTCTGTCTTTAGTGTTTTGACATTTGTTCGCGCGAGCTCCTAGACGTACCATCCAGTTCCACATGTGCCCCTAAAATGGACCAACGCAAGGGCTAGATCAGATTGCGGCAGGAGTTATCGATGAATGCGCACCGGTAACAAATTCCGACATTAGGGTTTTGCGGCAGCCCTGGTTGCCGACTTGCGTTACGCCCACTGGGAGCCGTGCCTTCCCCCTACTTTTGTCGTGGTAAAAATCCCCGTCAAGTGTTCATTATGGACCAGGGAATGTGGTGGTGCACCTAGGTGCGGGGTTCACTATGCCAGCCACCCTCACCCTCTCCCGCCTCCGGTTTTCTTGACTCTGTCTTGACACTGGGCCCAAGTGGGGAATGAGAGGTAGGAGAGAGTGCGGTGGATACTGCCCAAGTCCATAACTAATTCACGCTCAAGTCCTCGCCCCTGTTCTCACTCTGCTATGGAGCGTACGATGGATGTCATCGCAAATCGATGGTTGAACTGTCGTCATATCGATGTGCGGCCCGAATTACGTGTGCTGCGCCATAACCCTGCTCCTAGATTGGTCCTGCCCGGCCGGTCGTAGAGGTCACACGTTGCTTGCCACAATCACATGTCAGGACCCTCAAATGTGTAGAATTGTGAAGCCTAGCGGGTAAAAGAATTCTTATGGCTCAGTTTCTTAGACTGCTTATTAAAACGTCCAGTTTCTACACCCAAATTACATATGTCGTTCTTAATCGCATCGTCTGTGTGTACTCGCGGAGCTACTACGTCGATTTGTGTTCCAACGCAGAACCGTATTTTTATATTCGCTGAATATATACAAGTCATCAAATGAGGGTTAACGCACGAGTTTTATCTTTCTCCTTACTTTCAATCTCCCCCCCCCCTCCACCCCCCGACATATGGCTGGTGCCAACCAGTAGACCTATGGAACAGCAGAGACTTTCTTTGAATCTAACTCACTAGCTCTACCGATTCTCATCGATGGCAGAGAGAATAAAGATGGTTAGGGGCGTGGGAACTGACAAAGTTAACTAGCCAACATACACTCGCAACACACGAACTGGTCTGTAACACCACACGCAACAGTCTTCGTTTAGGAAGAGTGTATCGTAACTCACGCAGATTAGAATATCACGAAGGCCATCTTAATAGGGACCCGTCAAACGCTTTATTCTCAGGCTTCCTCAGGACTGAGTTGATCCGTCAGTTGGCGATTTGCCTAGCCATGATTGTTAGGTCACCGCGATACTTCCAAAGTCTGCTTGTTTATTTACAGTGCCGGGCTAAGCACCGGATTCGAACTGGATCAGCTCCATGCCCTAGTCTCCAATCCCATACACCAGTGACGTGTGTGCCGAGTGAAGTCGTTGTCTAAGGTATGCCAATCACGATCCCTGACCTGACGCGACAGTTGGAATTCGGTGTCGTTATCGACCCAGAAAATCGTCTACTCGTCACCCCAGACCTCATTATTCGTCGGCATTTGGCGCTAGAAGTGCTGCACTTTCGCGTACAAATATCTCAGGCATTCTTCGGCTCCAAATTGGGGCGGAGAAGATTTCCCTAAAAAAGCGTCTAGCTGCCGTCTGTGCTACCGCACTGTGTCATACTACTAGACTACTGGTCGGCTGAGTCCAGTTATGTTTTGATTACCTCGAGAATGCATTTAGACGTCGGGTCGACATTTCAGAAACCCTTTTTCATGCTTTAGCGTAACTTAGATGCACGCTTTCTTGGGTCGCCTTACGATATGAAATTCTGAACTTAAAAGAAAGGTCCATCAGGACGCAATGACCGATAACTGGCGCTTCGTGGAGTTCCATCTTCAAAAGTTCGCAGCATTCCCATTTTGGGATTATAAAGTTTTGCAATCTAGACAGTTCTCGGAACATGCCCTCCACCTTTACATGCTCGTGAGTCTACCCGACAGCTTGGAAGAGGCTCGCACCTCTTCAGAACACCATTACGCATCCTTTTTAGTTCCTTTCCAAAATTAGGCACAAGATGTTGCGAACAATTGGAAAGAGGTGGCATGCCCAAAAACCATGCCGCCTCATACAGCTAATCACAGTTGAAGTTATTTTCTCGGAGACACAAGCTCGCCCACATCTCGAAGTAACCTAATATTTGTGTGAAAGTATTCTTCCTGTGCATCTTTAGCTGAAGAGTTTGTAGAAAACGGCCTCGGCAAGGATTTCCTATCTAGGGCACGCAACTAGCAACGTCCAGGCGATTTCATTAAATTCCAGCGAAATTATTTACAGGGCACATTTTAGGGTTCGAGGTTAAGGTTGGGGTTAGGATTAGGGTTAAGACTGGGATTAGGGTTCGTGTAAGAGTAAGACACGGGAATAGGTTCCCTTCCTGGAATTTGACGCAAGATCGCCTGTATTAAGGAGGTAGGTTTTCTTATTCCCGGGAAGTGGGGTAGTATAAGTAATCCTCGCAAAAGTATCCCTAATTTCAAATAAAAACGAAGAAGTATGTCCCATGGGATTGAGTTTTTTCATTTAGGTTTTTGCGGATAGTTGAAATTCAGCTGTGGAGCAAACTGTTGATGTTAGATCGGATTTCGTACATGTATATCACTGCTGTAATTCATCATAACTGTCTTTTTATACGTAAAGCTTCCATTGAGACGCCTCAAGTCGAGCAACAAGGGAATTTTCAACCGTACGGCGGATTAAATGCAATGCATGCGATTTTTTAATTTCGCCCTACTTCCCTTGAGGATATTTCTGAGTGTCATCTATCTGCTTTTACGTATATTACCTAGACATTTCGACCATCGCGATGAATGACATCCACCGCGTGCTCTTTGGTGTGAACTCACGCCAATGACTTGTTAATGAATTAGTTCATAATGAGCAGACTTTCACCGCACCTATCGCGCTCCCCTTGCCCTCACCCACATGACTCCAGGCGGCTGGGCGAGGACGGGCTCGGCGACTGACAGGGCGTCTACGCGTGCCACACACACGATATGATCTGTGTAAGACGCACTCGACTTTCGTGGGGGTCGCTCAGATCCCACACACCTTTGACAGCCATAGAAGCCAGATGACGATGGAACCACTGAGCCAGACTCTCCGTGCTGAGAACGGCGCCGTCAGTTGGCAGTCTTCCAAGTCACACGAGCATGGGTGCGCCGTGAAATATTCAAGTACACCTGATTTCCATTGTCGACCACACGCCCTCTTTCCGCTCCTATGTACTAACCGTCTGTCACCTAACTGGTGATGGAGCTGAGTGCAAGCGGCTGACGCGGTGTAGAGGTCTGCGTCAGCATCTTGCCATTTACATGTACCTCAAGCGGATACAGCGCAACCGGGCAAACGCGCCTCGTGATCCAGCTTGACCCTGTTTTCCTCTCACGTGTCTGCATAGCAGTCTGTTTCGGGGGCAACCTTGCGACCCTCTCCCAGTGCGACCAAAGTGAAGTTTAGGAATTAAGATTTAATATATATCGTGTGAAAAGGTTCCGTTTTCTGATTTCCCTTTCAATCCACGTTAGTGCAAGCGATCCGGTTTGATGCACGTATGTATTGCGACAGCCATAAGGACTGAAAAGATCCCTTTGTAGGACATGAACTGGATGATTTTTTGTGTGTTGATCTTCCCGCGATAGCTCATTGTTTGCGCTATTCAACAGATGATTATTCCTCTCGGCGCTATTAACCGTTGGCCAGTTAGACCACAGCTCGTGCAGCATAATCCTTGGGGTGTCTGAAAATCTGGCAAAACCGTAGTCGACTCGACAGGGCTTGTGTGGAGAGGTGTGATTGCCTAATGGCTTGTGCAGCCGATGAATTTTCACTTTACTGGATGACGGGTACCCCTCGCCACGTTGTAGTATTCGCACGACCCGTGACCTTTTCATGTGCGACCGATTCACCAGATAGATGTCCAGTCAGGTCTGGCATTAATACGACTGCATAATCTACTACGCCTGGTCTGTCAGACTAGAGATCCAGACTTTTCACTGTTCGTCACCCGAGGACACTGGGGGGTAGCCCGTAACCTGACTCAGCAACCAGATCTAGACCCTACTGCCGATGCTCTGGCATGTACGGGTGTCGGAAGTGTACATTTATCATTCTTTTAGCTGATGTTAAGGTGGTACGAAAACCACTCAATCGAGTTTAGTTCACATAAACTAGTCTGACCTTGATCAACCCAGCACCAACTCAAGTGAGAGGTTTCAAAACTCTTCTCAACCATCGACCGCGCATCTACTAAAGCTGAACGTTACATATTTCACCCAACAAGATAGATTTACGCGACTGAATGCGTTTTTCCTCAATTAAACCTGCTTTGACTTCTGTGCCCACAGGAGAATGGCGGATGTGTCTTGAACTGTTCGAGGAACTACTACGCCGACGAGACGACAAAGGAATGTCTACTTTGTCACCCTGTCTGCTCAAATGCTCTCCAAAGTACGCCTTTACCGCCCTCTGTGGCCGCCTGCTCCGGGCCGGGAAGTCACCTTGGAAACGGAGGCTGCACTTTTTGTCACTTCATCAGAAAAGGTAAATTCGCCTGTACAAAACTAAAAATACTCGTTCCTTTCATTCGGGGAATTTCCTCTATCTTCCATTATTACTTTTTTAACGAGCTCACTCCGACGGTTTTGCGAGGTGTGGGGAAAGTCGACGAAGATGAACACACTGCTTTCTTAACTTTTCAAAACAGTATTCGTATCCAGTTTCAGTTACGAGCTCTGCAAAGCAGAAGAGTGTGTCTCGACAGCCACTCTTACTTCATCATCAGAGTGGCTTATAACCATCAACGGACAGCTATCTCCACATATTACCTGTTAACCGGAGAGGTGGAAATAGGGGTTATTCTGGGGAGGACGACAGTTCGGCAGTCCCAAGCAACGACTTCGTCCGTGTACCCCACGGGGCAAGCATATCATCGGGGACTTGCCCGTGTAGAGAGGCATACATGCACGCAGCATCTACCGCATTCTCCAGTGGCGGACGGAGTGACTGACAAAGTCAGGCATCTCCTCTACGCGTACCACACACGACCTGATTTTTTAAGAGAAGCAGAGGGAGCTCAGATCTCAGTTCATGAGCCGCCAAGCCCGGCTTTAAGTTCATCGCTTAATTACCCCACCTAAAGTAGGTGGGTTAACTTATGAAATTTCAACTGAAATTCCGATATGCGTTTTTGTTCCGGAAAGATTAATTAAATAGGGTTGTGAAATTAGTCGTCATGCAGCGTAATTCTATAACAGTTCAGATATTTCAGGATGTCGGCTTTCCAAAGGGCTTCTTTTCGGTTGCATGCAGAGGCTATACTTTATAAAAATGACTACTTCAGTAGCACGCACTTTCCCATTGATTTTCGATGTTGTTAAAATTCAGATATATTTAATAGAAAACATGCATATGAAAATTCATTCTTATGCTCATTCGGTAGATACTTACATCTTCTTCCAGTTCGAGGCTTAAAGGAAAGGAATAATTCGGATTTAAAAAGTTTTTTATTATGAGATTTTTAATACTCTTAAATGGCCGTTCATAAAACGACATGTCTCCGCATTTACCAATGTGGCTTCTAAAGTTTACAATATAGCACAAATCCACTGCTAAATTTTATGAACCCCATATTGTCTCCTCTTAATACCGTAGAGAAACATATGGTTTGCTCTAGGCAGAAAATATACGGCCTGTAGCTTGGAAACCCTGAACGCAGGTGTAACGGTAGATCGGGTTCAAAATTATTCGGGAATTAGAAAAGTTTCTTAAAATCGAAATATACCATCCCTTCGAGTATAAAATTGAAAGAAGGCGTAACTTTCTACCGAATGAGTAAAAGAATGAATATTTTTGCTTACGTTTTTCATGAAATATAGTTGAATTTTCAAGGGCATCGAATATCAATATGAAACATTCATGCTGCATATGTAGTCATTTTTAAAGAGTATGATTTTTGCATGCAGCCGAAAAGAAGTTCGTTTAAAAGCCGGAATCCCGAGGCAAGTGAATTATTGTAGAATTATGTTGCAAAATAATTGATTTTACAGTCCTACTTAGGCAGTCCCTCTACGCGTACAACGCACGACATGGTCTCCGCACGATGATCAGGTTTTTTTTTAGAAAAGCAAGGGAAGCTCTCAGATCTCAGTTCGTGAGCCGCCGAGCCTGGTTTTAAGTCCATCGGCTAGTTACCTCACTTACATACTTACATAATTGTGAGACGTTTTAATACCGTGACATGGTCGTTCATAAAACATCATGTTTCTGCATTGACCAATGTGTTTTGTAAAGTTAACAATATGGCTCAAATCCACTTCTAAATTTTATAAACTCCATATGCTTTCCTCTTAATATCGTAGAGAAATGTATGGTTTTCCGTGCGCGGAAAATATACGGCTTGTAGTTTGGAAACCCCGAGTACAAGTGCAACGGCAGGTCAGGTTCAAAATTATTCGGGAATTGGAAAATTCTTTGAAAACCGAACTATGTCCCTCGTTCGAGTACAAAGTTGGAAGTAGACGTAGTTTTCTGTGAATGGGTAAAAGAATTACTATTTTTATGCATGTTTTCTATGAAATATAGTTGAATTTTTGAGGGCATCGAAAAGCAATGGAAAAAATGCATGCTACTTAAGTAGTCATTTTTTGCAGAGTATAGCTTTCGAATGCAGCCGAAAAGAATTTTGTTTAAAAGCCAGCATCCTTAGGTTAAGTGAATCATTATAGATTTATGTTTCAGGATGATTAGTTTTGCAACCCTACTTAAGTAATCTTTTCGGAACGAAAACGCATTTCAGAATTTCGGTGGACATTTCATGAGTTAGACCACCTATTGTAGAAACGTCAAACTGCCGTCTTACCTAAAAAATTGAATGAAATATCCGGACATAACATGGATTTTACCTACTACTGAGTGGGTGGCGTCTGCAACTTTTTGTCCGGAGCGCTAAAGACGCTTCTCTTGGCTAACCACCTCCCCACTCTCCACTCCTCTCTCTCAGATCCTGAGACCCAGCGTTTTGAATGCCTCGACAATGGCTGTCCCCCCTCCCACTACGGGAACCCCACTCACCTGAGTAAGTTGCAGATAGCCCATGCGAATCTCTCGCCGGACAATCTGAATGCCGCCACTTTGGACATCCGGGAGTGTGTCCCCTGCCATCCTCTGTGTGAGGTCTGTACAGGTCCGATGACGCACGAAACCGTCTGTCTCAAGTGTCGCGGATGGATCTACAAGGGTGAATGCGTGGAAACCTGTCCCTCGGGTAGGTTGCCAGGCCCCCCTTTCCCCTTTCTTTCCGACGACGTGATGAGCTTGTGACGTTATCATGACAACTGTCATGGCTGCTGCTGTTGTTACTGCCGCCCCTCCTTTTCATTGCTTAAACTGGATTGACCCCCCAGGCAACCCGTTCACTTATTTGTAAATGAGGTCTTTTTTCCGCTGCTCACCATCAGACCAGGCACTTATTTTTCTAAACATTCAAACTCCTATAGGAGTCCATTATTAGAGGTGTCAGCAGCAGCAGCAGCAGCAGCAGCAGCAGCAGAAAAATTGGCAGCCGTAGGAGTGTGATTAGCCAACCAACGACCAGTGCCGAAGGTGACTACGCAGGGCGCTGCATGCGAACGTCAGATCGATATATCGATTAGCCGCGTTATCATCAGATACGCACGCTTCAATCAGTCTGGTTTTCGACCTGCAAAATTATCTCGACAGCTGCGAAGTTGAACTCATGACCCGTTATCAAGGTGCGACAGCCCTGTGTGATAATTCGTCACCCTGTGACCCGGCCGGCTTATGCTCGTGAATGCGCGATCCGACCATGCGTTCAGTCCGACCTGTGCAGGTACAAGGGCAGTTTAGGTGGAAGGTGCGATACACTACGCCCGACTGCTCTCTGTATGAGGCGTTGAGTGAGCATCCTAACAAGACGGTAAGAGGATAGTGATGCAGGTCCCCGCCGTGATAGTCTGGTGACCCGATGTATAAGCGACTTCTCATAGAAAATAAACCACAGTGATCTATTGAGTGGGATCCTTTGTCGTCCCTAAGTAGCGTCCTACCGTGGCTAAAGCCGCTCTTTGAATCGAAATTAAGGTTGAAGGTAAGATCTTATTTCGCATCCGCACCTGTTAGGGGATAGGGGTTATTGTTAGGGGCTGGGGTTAGGCGTTAGGGTTAGAGGTTGTTGTTAGGGATATGGTTAGGGGTTAGGTTTAGGGGTTGGGATCGGGAGCTAGGGGTTAGGGTTAAGGGTCAGTATCAGGAGGTCATGTTTGATGTTTAACCCCATATTACCACCGGTCCTATATGACAGGCGGCTGGCGGCTTTTCTACTGCAGATTCGGCTACGAAATAAGATCCGACCAGGCTGCAGACGACTCTTGGTCAAACTTTGGCGGCAGCCTCACAAAGGCATTCAGAAAGGAAAGACAGCTTAAACATATATAATAACTTCAAGTAGCCAAGACACCGTGAGATGCCTCCTTTCCAGGGGTTACTGTCCTTGGAACGGATGGCAGTTCAGCTCGATGTAAATGTGCACATAGATGGTGTATGCCTTTTTTTCTTATACTGTTCGATGCCTGTGTAAATGCGACCATGTTTTTCAGGAGGGATAGATACAGGCCTGCCATCTCAACCTCCTTTCCCAGAAAAGAAGATGAGTTTGTTGATGCAAGAATTTAAAAAAATTACGCGGTTACCCACTGTGGCAGATGGATTTCGGCCAAAATATTCATACATAAAATTCTCGGTCTGAGCCTATAGACCTTGAATAAACTGATCTACTCCATGTTCGTAGTTAATTTCTGAGGAAATTAAAAAACTATAAAATCTCTTTTTACGATTAGTGCTGTAGTTAACTGCCTGCGGATTACCTTATACTGTTTCAAAAGCGGACAAAGCGATTTATGTACACTGCAGCAGAAATGCGGAGATACCCGATTTTTACTTGAGGAAGATGCATAATGTGCAGTTTGGAAAGCCACTCCCCGCAGGTGGGAACGCAAGTGGCATATAGACTTTTTGTGGATGGCCCCAGCTCAGATCGAGTGTTTGCATGGCACCTGCCCATGGCAACTTGAAACAAAACAGAAAGAATTAACAGGACCCCGAACAAGCAACCACTCCTAACGACGCATGCTCACGTCCTAGGTGTTGAATAAACAGAGGCTGGAGGGGAACTGGCTACTTGTCTTTCATCCTTGGTTAAATTGTCCAGTACAACTGCAGGTTTTTTGCGGTACAGATAGTGTAGATACTTTTTGTGCAAATCGCCCTGCAGAAACCATCGTACAAGTGAAACTCTTCCCGCTATGTGTTCCTGAAGAGGGGGGGGGAGGGGGTGAGCGGCACCAAAGGCTAGGACTTTAACGGTCCATTTCCCCTATCAAAGATTCAGTCAACAAATTGTTTGACCGTTACGAAATGTAGCTACGCCACGGCACTAACCAAAAAGACATAAGAAATACCAGCGGCAGAAAAAAAGTACTTGAAGGACACATCCTATATTGTTCATATTTTTTAAACAAGGCAGAGAAAATGACAGGAGAGCAACCCGGGTCTATTGTGATGGTTTGGATCGGTAGTTGCTTGGATGGGCAGTTTCTGTATGCGTTCAACTAGGACCATTGATGCCTGTGGTTAGGTTTGAACCCCCCTTTACGAGTTGAAATACGGTGGTGGTACCGAGAAAGATGTGCCCTGTTGCGTCGCGTTCAAGCACCCCCCTTATCTCCCACTTTTTCTTCTTCCCCTTTCTCCTCGTTTCCTTCTTCTTCTCTTCTTCTTCTTCTTCTTCATCCCTGTCTGTACCCGCCAGGACGTTAAAATCTGCATGGACGATTGGTTTGCCCGAATTCGGTATCGGTACAAAGAAGGAGTACAGGGTCTCCTTCAAGTCACTACAGCTTGCCACGGCAGGGATCAAGGTGTTTATAATCCCGGCAAATTTCCCCCCTTTGAATGCGAACCCCATTAAGCAGCAACCCAGTATTTTGAGAGGAGGATATCTATCGAGATGTGCAATGGGTTAACAACGCGATACGCCAGATAAACAAGGCAAAATAGAGGAGAAAATATGTAAATATCGCGTTAAATGGGCTGGGCCAAACAGACATGCATTAGGTCACTTGCGGAAACCCCAACCGTTTCACGCCCCACACTGGTCCCATCCATCCCGTCCATACGGCGGAACCAACAGCTGGGATTTCAACAGGTTAGCCAGTTCATATCAGTTCATCGAAAACAAATAACGGGATGCAATTTACTTATACGATTGTTTTTGAAAGGCAGTTTTCATTAAAAACGTAACTTTACTATATATACTGGGAGGACATGCTGTAAGATTGAACAATTGTGCTAAAAATGAATGACTGACAACCCCGCGGACTGGGCCATGGCCCCGTCCACCTCAGTTTAATCCGCTCCGTGGAATGGAGCCTCTGTGTCAGCAAGGATTCTACCTGACTTGCCCAACCCGACAGCCTGATATTCAAAGACGAAGCCTCAATGAAAACGGTTAAAGTCAGGTCTGGCCCGAACCCAACACGACGACCAAAATTATGTTCAACGACTTCATTCACGATGACCAGGAGCAGGACGCCATATCGGAGTGTTGAGACGCAGTAGGCCGGAAGACAAGGCTGACGAATTTCAATGTCTCCTATGGGTGTTAAGATAAAAGAACTACCCGCGCAACTGCACCAATCGATGCATGCGCAAACGAGACGAGCGAAAAAATCGCACCGACTCCAAATTTTGGCGAGCGATTCCACACATCAAGAACGTCTCGGAGGCCGTCAGACGCCTTCTAACTCCACTTGAGTGTGGAGTTACATACAAACCGAAGGCAGACACCAGGCGTCCGATAATAAGACCGAGAACCCCCTGCCATATCAAGAAACGTTTGGGATCGTTTATTGGATAGTTGGTGTAGTTGCAGACAAGGCAAATACGTCTGAGAAACTGACAGACTGCTCCGAACGCGAATCGCCGAACATATGGCAGCGGTGCGAATAAATGACGCCAGCTGTCAGCTCGTTGCTCATTCGACGAGACCCGACCGCACACTCAAGTTCGATGAGAATGAAATGCTCGCGAGAGGTGAAAATCATGTGAGCCGTAAGTTTCTTCAGACGTGGTTCACGGGACCTCGGTCTGTCAACAAGAGCAAAGACCTCCCCATCTTATATTCGGTGCCTGAGACAGTCACATTTGGATTTGAAATAAATAATGCCGCCAAAAGAGACTTAACTGCACGTTTTCATGGCTAAGAAACTGCTATTTTGCACGAATTCCTTTAGGGAAAAAATCAGAATATGATTAATATTGCCGACAAAGGCAAGGATGAGTGGAATGACAGTTTTTTGCTTGTCGGCTTTCATTAGCCGGCCACAGCTAAGCGCAAAAAGGATGGAATGTTCTCGGCACCCTGCTCGTCAGGGAACTGAAGGAAGCCAACCTCGCGAAAAAAACTAGACATATGTGGCCTACGTTGCTGTGGGTTACACTGCCCAGGTGGGGCCTTCGCATGGTTTAACAAGGCTTGGAGAACGCAGAGCTCCTCGAGGACAAAGGCGGTTGCATCTAATCGGAAATCATCGCCACTGCGACTCCCAGACGTGATTTATCTGTATTTGGAGAAGCGTACTATTTATGCAAAATGTTACAACCATTTATACGACCACGACACATGACAGGGGAAGCTGGGACCAACGCAGACGACTACAAAAATACTAAAAATAGAAACTGCAACAGAGCAGGACCTAGACTAGAGAGTGAAAGGAGGCACTCTTTGTCGGCAATGTTATTCCCCCTATAGTACAAGCCACTATGCGGCTGCCAGTGGATTGCACTGCTCAGACGCGGCCTTCGCATGATTTAACAAGGCCTGGAGGACGCAGAGCTCCTCGAAGACAAAAGCTACAGTAGGTGGGTTAACTCATGAAATGTCAACCGAAATTCCGAGATACGTTTTCGTTTCGAAAAGATTCATCAAGAAGGGTTGTAAAACTAGTCGGACTGCAACATAATTTTATAATATTTCAGTCACCTCAGGATGCTGGCCTTTGAATGAACTTCATTCCGGCTGCAAGCAAATGCCACACTGTGAAAAATGACCACTAAAGTAGTCTGGTTTTTTTCATTGATTTTCGATGCCCATAAAAGCCCACTTATATTTCATGGAAAACATGCATAAAAATATTCATTATTTTGCTCATTCGGTAGTCAATTACGTCTTCTTCCAATTTTATACTCAAAGGAGGGGCATTCCTCGGTTTTCAAAAACTTTTCCAATTCCCGAATAATTTTGAATCCGCTCTAGCGTTACACTTGGATTCAGGGTTTCCAAATTATAGGCCGTATGTTTTCCGCGTACGAAAAACCCCACATTTTTCCACGGTAATAAAGGGGTACCATATAGAGTTTATAAAATTAAGCAGCGGATTTTATCCCTACTGTTAACTTTACAAGCCACATTGATAAATGCAGAGATATGACGATTTAGGAACGGCCATTTCGCGGTATTTAAAAGTCGCACAATTAGAAACTTTTTTAAAAGCAAATTGTGTCCCTCCTTCCAGTATAAAATTATAAGAAGACGTAATTTGCTATAAAATGAGCAAAAGAATGAATATCGTTATGCATGTTTTCCATGAAATATAAATGGACATTTAGGAGCATAGGAATTCAGTGGGAAAAATGCATGCTACTTAAGTAGTGAATTTTTACAGAGTGTGGTTATTACCTGCAAACGGAAGAAAACTTATTCGAAAGCGAGATCCTGATGCAACTGAAATATTATAGACTTATGTTTCAGGCGGACTAGTCTAACAACCCTACTTAATCAATCTTTTCTAAACGATAACGCTTTTCGGAATTTCGGTTGACATTTCATGAGGTAGCCCACCTACTGTAAAGGTCATGGCGTTTGCATCTAATCTGAAATCATCGCCACTGCGACTCCCAGACGTGATCCATCTGTCTTTGGAGAAGCGCCCTATTTATGCATAAATGTTACGACCATTTATACGACCACGACATATGATGGGGGAGGCCGGCACCGACACACACGACTCCGAAAATACTAAAAAAAGAAACTGCGGCCGAGCAGAACATAGACTAGCGAGTGAAAGGAGGCACTCTTTGTCCGCAATATTATTCTCCTTATATTACTAGGCGCTATGCGGCTGCTAGGGGCGCCTGAGCTTGAGTTCCAAAACACAAATCGGGACGATTGTGCCCCCTAACGCGATCGATGAACACCCCTCTGCCAAGAATATGATTGCTGAAAAGAAGTTGAAAACCGACATTTATGTGGAAGCCGGTCAAGAGGTGCAGGTTGCGGACAACCGTTACAGAGTGATTATCTTCCAACTGACTGTCTCCAAAGCCAGAAGGAATGCGATCGGACACCACTGCGGAGATAAACCAGGCTTCCGGGATTAAACAGCCGATAGAATTTGCAGACGCCCCTGTTGGAGGGACGGGGCCATGACCCAATCCGATGGGCCTTTCATCTTTTATTTTCGGTACAAATACCCAGTAATACCTCAAGCTTTTCGCAGCACAGATGGTGCGGATAAGCCAGTTGCCCAGGTCGCCCTGCAAAACAGTCGTGCAAGTAAACTTCCTGCTATGTGTTTTTTGAAGAACGGGAATGAACGAGGAAAACGGTGAAGACTTCAACAGGCGGTCCAGTCCGTCAAAATTAAATAAATGGCAACAGTTAAGCTATGGGGTAAGGCATGGGAAATAAGCCCTCCATCATACTACGGGGGAAAATGTTTCTAAATTCCAGGGGGTTAAGGGTTGAATTTATGACCAGATTTAGTGTTACCACAAGGGTTGGGATCAGGCTAAACTTTGAGACACGGGAATACGTGGTCCCCGGAATTCCGCTCAAGGTCATCTGTCGTACGGAGGAGTGCTTAGTTCTGCTTCCATCCATTTTCCGCATTGTTTTTTGAAGGCAGACCAATGCTATTAATGTGCCTCCGCCATCTGCACTGCAAAAGCTTGTAATGTTATTGGTTAGCGTTGTTAGGAGTAAATGAAGAACGGCCCCCCGAGTCATCGGCTATTCAGGGCTGCCTTAATCTATGTTAGCATGGAACATGAGTGGGAAGATGCATTGCCTAAGTAGAAAACTTCCCGCGCATGCATCCAAAAAGCGCCTGACTAAACCTGGAATTCAGCAGCCTACCGGGGATTACTTACACTGACGTTAGGCTGAATTCTGATCATTTAGTAGATCTTTTCTGTCTGAATGCATATCTGAACGTTTTAGTTAACACCTTGCGCTGTAAAAAGTACTCCTATTTGCTACCGGCTAGGCTTTTCTGTTGTTTGATTCGTGCTCTGCGTCAGTAGCCGAAACCGGTTGCAAATATGACCCAAACCATGCACTTGCCAAGACCGGCTCTCATTCATCTTAAGAACAAGCTCCCAAGCGTAACCTACTTATTGGACGCTTGATGGTGCGAATCTGCCAAGACAGGCTTTTAGTTTTCAGATGGCCTGACACGTTTTCTACTGGCTACCCACTAGGTATTTCGTATACTCCCTGGTTCCTTTAAGTCATCTACGGGGCTTTTTCGCAAAGCGTAGGTCATTTGCTTGATCTACCGAAGACAGTTCGCTTCGAGCAGCTGTCAACACAAGCATTCCAACGGACGTCGTGTGGGCTTGTTCCTCATATATATGTATATACCCGATCTCAACCGACAGGACAACGAGCCCGTAGCTCAGTAATTGGGAGCATTGAACTTTTAAACCACAGGTCGCGGGATCGGGCCCCAGGTGTTTCACACTTCGGGTTGAATATGACCGGCTGCCGACGACTAATCAGCCAGAAACTGCCATTTCAGTCTTTCTTGTCCCTGTCGTTATTGTTACTTTAGGCAGTTTACGTCCAACTGCTGACAACACAAACATTCCAAGGGAAGTCATATGATCTTTTTCTCCGTATGATTAGGTAACCGGTGTTTCATCGCCTCACACTGTTGATTGCCAGGATCTTTTGCATGAAAACTGAGCAATCTAAAAGAATATGGTTGTTTTGCCTCTGAGTACTTTCCAGCCGATAGACCTGAAAGGGCACAGTCAACCAAAATCCTTTTGGCTGCCGAAAAACACAGAAGGCACTTTGGGAACAGTCAGGAAAACAGCAGATGGCGCGATTTCGCTTCTCGGTATGCCTGTCAGCCTGGTCAGTGGTGTTTGAAAAAAAAGGCATCTGTTTACATGCAGGTCACTCAGGCCAGCAAGGACATTATGGATGTCCTCTCCGTCGCCGCCTCCCTCCCCCGCGGCTTACCTAACGCTTCCCGCCTGGCACACAACTGTATCCTCTTGCCTACTGGACTGCCTACGCGGCGGCAGAGGCTGAATAGTAGTCAGACATTTGACTGTCGCCAAGTCGGTGACTGCCAGGTTGTCCTTGTTGTTGGCTTTAAAGGGTCTCACAGTCACCTACTAAATTCCTGTCTGAATCCTAATTTGCCGGGTCTTTCACATCGCCGCGTACATGCACAGTTCGTCTGTCTGATGATGATTCATGCCCCCTCCAGGCTGATTAAATCCACTTCCTACGTGTTCCGGCCCGGCACCACTCGGGAGGCTTTCGTCATCCCAGTGAATGAGGCATGTCCTGCCAATTCTTATTGTGTGTGTATTTGTGTGGAAAGGAGAGTGTGGTCGACGACTCAGCGCGTGTTCCTCACAATAAACAATCTGACACACTTAAAGCTATTACGGTGGGTTAAAAGACGTGGCTTGGAAAGTTGCCAACTGACGGGATAACTTGGAACTCGCAATCGGCCCAGTATGGAGCGGCCGACTGGTGGTTTAAGAGTCAGGCTGCAATGGCTCCTTCTTAATGTGGCCTTTATGACACTCCCAAGCCGTAGGATCCGAGCCAGGTGCGACGGCACGCTCAGGTGCGACATCGGCTGCGTCAACCCCTATTGTTGTTTGTCAAAAACCTGGTCATTTACTGTGTGGACCAGGGGATGTGGAGTGGGGCTCCAAGGTGCGGGCTCGGCTGTGCCATCCACCTGCACCCTCCCCCCCTCTCCGGTCTTCTTGACTATGTCTTGACACCGGGTCCAGGTGGGGTGTTCGGTAGATGCAGCGCAAGGTGACATTCACTATAAACTAAATCAAGCGCAAGTTACCGTGCCTGCTTCACCTTGCTGGGGAGCACATGGTAGACATCTTCGGCAACGACGGTCATGGTGGTAGTCGACATGTGTCGCAGTTTTATCTAGTCCTCACAAAAAGGAGGACGCGGGAAACATGCTACTGACCTCTTGGTCATCCTGACAGACTACGTTTTAATAGTCTACAAAGTTTGAAAGAGTTCTGCGGTCGACAGGCTGTACAGTAGGTGGGCTAACTCATGAAATGTAAACCAAAATTCAGAAATAAGCTTTCGTTTCGAAAAGACTAAGTAAGTAGGGTGGTAGAACTAGTCGGCATGCAACATACTTCTACAATGTGTCCGTTAAAAATGCTTGAAGCCTGGGCCTCGGATGAGAACTCGGTCGATCGATCTATCGATTTGGCGCCGGCGTACAGAGCCCTGCGCAGTCCCCTACAGTCTTGCGCCGTCGGTCAATGATTGACCTACACACCCGATAAGCATCCTTTGTTCTGTTGCTGTCACTATCTCTGGCGATGGACTCCTGCATGAGTTCGAAAATTCAAAGTGTTCCGGTGCTTGATCACCCTTCTCCTTCACTTATACAGTAGGTGGGCTAACTCATGAAATGTCAACCAAAATTCTGAAATGCGTTTTTGTTTCGAAAAGACTAAGTAGGTTTGTAAAACTAATCAGTCTGCCGCATAATTTTATAATAATTCAGTTCCCTCAGGAATGACTTTCTTTTCGGCTGTATGCAGAAACTGTACTTTGTAAAAAATGACTACTTAAGTAGCGTGCATTTTTCTCATTGACTTTCGATGCCCTTAAAAATTTAATTATATTTCGTCGAAAACCTGTATAAAAGCATTCATTGCTTTTCTCATTCGGTAGAAAATTACGTCTTCTTCCAATTTTATACTTGAAGGAAGGGTATAATTCGGTTTTCAAAACTTTTAGAATTTGCGAATATTTTGGAACCCGACCTACCGTTACACTCGCATTCAGGGTTTCCAAACTACAAGTCGTATATTTTTCGCTTACGGAAACCCATACATTTCTCTACGGTACTAAGGGTAACCATATGGGATTCATAAAATTTAGGCGTAGATTTAAGCCATATTGTTAACTTTACAAAACACATTGGTCAATGCAGAAAAATTACGTTATATGAACGACCATCTCACGGTACTATAAAAGTCTCACAATTAGAAAATTTTTAAAACCGAATGATGTCCCTTCTTCGAGTATAAAAGTGGAAGTAGACGTAATTGTCTACTAAATGAGCAAAAGAAGAAATATTTTTGTGCATGCTTTCCATGATATATAATTGGACTTTTAGAGGCATCAAAAATCAATGAGAAGAATGCATTTTACTTAAGTAGTCATTTCAATAGAGTATAGTTTTTTCATGCAGTCGGAAGGAAGTTCATTCGAAAGCCGGCGTCTGTAGGTGACTGAAATATTATTGAATTATGTTGCCGGCTGACTAATTTTACAACCCTACTTAATTAATCTTTTCGAAACGAAAACGCATGTCGGAATTTCAGTTGATATTTTATGAGTTAGCCCATCTACATATTGACTACATATTGGATAGACAACCATTGGACGGTATACTCTTGTTTGAGCGAATTCTACCGGTAGTTAAGCGGTTGTCCTGATTGCCTGAACGGTCACTGGGATGGACGAGGGTCTCTGAACGCACTTCGCGTGAGGTCTGGGCGGCGACTTTGTCGCAGCTCTTGCCGCCCTGATCGCCGACTGCAAGATAAGTTTTTACTTCTCTACCCCGAAACGTAACGTGCCTCTTTATAGTTTGCAAGTGGTAGAAATTAATTCGTGCAGCGATTGCGTCCATACTCCTTTTCGCTATGCCACCACTTCGATGCGGTAAAGTCTTTTCACCCGGAAAAAACCACTCAAACCTTTAGATGTTTACCGAATCTGGAACAGGTGCAGTCAAGGCAACTACTGCGGAATAATTAAGAAGCCACTTTTGACGCGGATGACCGAACATGCGGGAGCAGTGATGAGGTATGACGTTAACCCTCAAGTCGCGTCTTAGTTGACTCGACCTCACCACACCTTCAAGTTTGACGGGACTAAAAAGTGACAACCGCATGAGTCGCGAGCCGTTCCACTTATGGTTCCCTGATTCAAAATCGATTACTAAGCACTGTGACCTCCCGCCTCCATCTTCTGTGCTGTGACTTTGAACGGACAGATCATTTGACCGGGTGCGGGCTGAACGAGTGACCAACAGTACCATCGTCATCGAGCCAGATTTCGGGCTTATTACCTTTCTATTAATCGACAGTGTTGAGGAAATTACAGCAATCAACGGCTGGGGTGCGGACTATAAAGCATTCGTCGCATCCACTAGAACTCCTTGCGATGAACGCTTAAACTGCTAATTATAGTAGTCACATACGAAATTGCAACTGCGTTCTTGTCGCTATGCTCTCCATATACCTTAGGCACTCTTATCTGTGGCTGTATCTGAACATGGGTGCGGGTGAGAATCTGAAACGCCAGACCATTATGTTTCTTATTCTAGCGACCACTCTTGTTAGCCAGGATTCTGTTTTCTTAGATAATAGCATGATTTTAACACGATATTCGAAGTTCACACCGTGATCAAGATGTATTTATTAGTTTTTTAAGAGAGCTGCCGTATAAATGATTCTTCTCGGCAATAAATTTGAGTTGTTCGTAAAATGCTTAAATTCAACGTTGGGAATTCCGTCCGTCTGACGCAGTGAAAACTCCTTAGTTTTCCCTGACTTCATCTTCTTCGTTGTCGTTTATCTTGACAGTTAGCCTCAAGGTTGGTCTGACGGCGGTTTGCCTTCTTAAATTAGGAATACCCTCGTGTCTGGAACAAGTTGTCGGCATGCCATTAACATGACATATGCGAAAACACCAGGTGGTATCCGGTAAACAGGGGTATTTTCTCATGACATCTGCGCCCATAGTTCTGTCGGAAAATTTTCCGAAAGCCTGCTCTGGTCTCATAATACCTCCCTTCTAGACGGAGAGGCTGTGCGCCCATTTTTTTATTTCTACTCTAGCCTGTTTTTCTGCTGGTTGGATTGTTTAGAAAAAATATTTTTTTTGCTTAAATCAAGGCGCTGCGAGTCTGGACATTCCTTTTGAGGTTGGCTCCTGTTGCTCCAGGTATGTGTTTTACAGAGCAGGATACCTGCCATCGTTCCGTCCCCTGAGATCTGCAGGATCTAAGGTGTTAATTTTGCATTCGCCTGAAACTGTCAGAGTATCCTATCAGGTAGAAAGGTCTTTACTTCCAGACTGAAGGATCCTGGAATCGTCCAGGCAAGAATGCAATTGACGACAGTGTTCTGGTGGTGCGGCTTTCCTCACTGTAAATGGTTGACTTCATTTTGCGTTGTGACTGACCAGCTTTGTGCACATTGTGGAAACTTTCGGAAGAGACGGTTGTACGAGGTCCGGTTTATCTAACTGGACGTGACAGATTTTTGACGCTTTCAATAGGACCCCAGTTTCACGGATTATTCCTCCCCCCTCACCTCTCATTCCAAGACCAGCTTGCTTAAGTTATTAGTAGCCTCTTCTAGCACGGCTTCTCGCATTTTATTGTACCCCTCAAACGTCAGACTACAACGCTTTCGCACTTGTTCGGCAACTCGTCCCGTCAACGTAACTGACGAAGTGTTTTAAAATTTACGAAATATCTCTAAACACTCCGAAATCAACCTACATGCATCGACCGGAGCTTCCTGTTAATATAACTAGGGTAGATAAAAGCGTAAAAAAGTATTAGAAGTAATTTTACTATCCTTAGAGTTAATAGTTTACTTTGGAAGCGCTAGAATATCGAAAAGGCACAAAATCGTAGCAGATGAGTAAACGGGAGTGTTAGGAGTGTAAAAACTGATATGCAAAACAGTACAGACATAATAACGCTAAAAATAGTTCATTTCCCTAGGTTGCATATACAGGATCTGGCCAATCTCACAAAATGTAAACCGAAATTCTGAATTGTATTTTGCTATAAAGGAGATTACGCAAGTTGCGTAGTAATATTGTTTACCGTGCAATATAATCCTTAAGTATGTTACAATTGACAAAGACAAGGGAGACTGGAATGGCCATTTCTGGCTTATTAGCCGTCGTCAGCCAGCCATACCCAGTCAACCTAACACGTCGCGAGTTCGAACCTCGGGTGTTCCACACTTCGAGATTGGGCATGACTGGCTGACGACGGCTAATAAGCCAGAAATGGCCATTCCAGCTTCCCTTATCTTTGTCGGTAATAACCTACTGCCTATATCATGCGCCGCTGTGCGGCTGCTGGTTGGGCTCGAGAGAGAGCTCTTAAGGCACAACGGAACGAGTGAGTTCCGTATGAACGATCGGTGAGCGGCTCCTACCAATCCTAAAATATTTCAGTCACGTCAGAAGCTCCTTTTCAACCTTCTGCAAAATCAACACTCGGTATACAGTGGCCACTTATGCAGCACGGATTTTTTCCCACTGGACTTCGATGTCCTAATTGATTTGAACATATTTTAGTGAAAACAGAGTTAAAAATAACCATTCCTTTACTCATTTCATAGTAAGTTGCGTATTTTGCAGAGGTTATACACGACGAAAAGGTGTCTTTCGGGCTAAAAATTTTGCAATTATATCTTTGAAGACTCTGAAATGTCCACTCATACAAAAT
Source organism: Spirometra erinaceieuropaei (assembly GCA_902702965.1). Classification (NCBI taxonomy): domain Eukaryota; kingdom Metazoa; phylum Platyhelminthes; class Cestoda; order Diphyllobothriidea; family Diphyllobothriidae; genus Spirometra; species Spirometra erinaceieuropaei. Next base: position 2,170,437 of record CACRXP010000009.1, read on the forward strand.
CATAAGCGTACGTTCAGTAATGCTGCTTACGAAGCATACAAAGTGGTTCACATTCATTGCAGAATCGTGTGAACCCTTTATGACATCTTCTCAGTAGAATAAGGAAATAAATGAATTTTCTTACACGGAAAATATACTGCATGTAGTTTTGAAGTCCGAAGCACAAATACAACTACGGGTCGGCTTGGAAACTATTCAGGAATTTAGAACTTCCCTTTAATTCTATAGAGAAGAATATGGTTGTGCTGGTTCTCTATAAAACAAACGTAATGTTATGAAGGCATCAAAAGTTAACTGGAATAATGCATACCACACAAGTAGTCATTTTTGCCGAGTGTAGTTTTTGCAGGCGATCAAAAAGATGGACATTCAAAAACAGAAATCCTGGCCTGACTGAAATATCTCAAGATTATGCCGCACAAAAAATCAATTTTATAACCCTACCTAAGTAATCCTTCCTAATCAAAAGCGCCTTTCGGAATTTCAGATAACATTCCGTGATAGGCTTCGAGAATAAGATGCAAATTAAGTGTGGCGATTAATCAACAGTCTATGGTTTGAGCATAGATTCAAAAAGTGCCAGATGTGGTTATGCAGTCCCACCTGAAGTAAACAAACCCCATCCTAACCCTGACGTCTAACCCTAACCCCTAAGCATAATTCCTAACCCTTACCCCTAGCCTCAACCCCAACGGTATTGTGTCCATCAGGTGGGGCTATATGACCGCACCTTACCCAAAAAAAGGTTTCACCAATTTTCTGTTTTTTCATTGATTATACTCCTTGAAAGCCTTTGCTTCAAGGCGACCATAAAGCGGTTTCATACGTCAGCTGACGAATACACCTGGGCAATGGGAATCTTCCAGAAGGGTTTCAGAGATTTGTAATCTGCACAAGGTTTTAAGTGCTTGAGAAGGCTCACCTAGATTTTCATTATTGCGTCTAATGTATGAGTAGTGTATGGCGTTAGAGGTCCTCAGACGGGCCACGTGGTTGATGCACTGGACCAACACGGCGGCCATATGGGATTCTGGCAAGCGTTATCGGAATTACGCACCATAACAATGTGCCAGACCCGGTTGCCGGCAGCCTTCGCGCACACTGGAAACCCTGCCGCTCCCCCTCCCAATGTTGTTGTCGGTTACGAAAACCTGGTCATTTGCTGTGTGAACCAGGGGGTGTGGAGTGGAGCGCCAAGGTGCGGGCTCGACCGCGCCATCCACCTGCCCCCTCCCCCGCGTCCGGTCTTCTCGACTCTGTCTTGACATCTGGCCCAGGTGGGGGAGGCGGGGAGGGTGCGGTAGATGCAGTGCAAGTCTGCATTCACTATAAACTAATTCACGCGCAAGTCACCGTCCCCGCCTCACCTTGCCGTAGGGCACACGGTGGACATCGTCGGAAACGACGATCGAACTCTCGTGTGGCGCTAATATTCAACCTTACGTTAAATTTCGAGGGTTGTGTGTCCTTGCTGTAAATCGTCCCAGCAGTTGTCCATGCCTGTGTGCCTGTGTTTTTTGTTTAAGTTGAGCAAGACAGAACGGTAAAAATACATTTGGCATTGTAGAAAGCAATCCATGGAACCCACACGGTTACTAACCACATCCTTCCACCCTCCCTCCCCCGGTAGACGACACCTACGTGCCTAATGAAAACGCAACCCTGAACGAGGACGAGCTAGCTGCTCTCAAGGCCAGGCAGTGTCTTCTCTGCCATCGCCAGTGCGCTGGAGGATGCTACGCTGCAGGTCCTGAGGACTGTGTCAACTGCCGCTTCCGTAAAATCCTCCTGGACGAGGAATCCAACAAGGTTGGTTACGTCTACAGACCTCCGCAAGATTACTTCTGTATTTCCTACTCGGAAATCCTGTTGGGACTGGTGGTGGTGCGTGTTTTGGAGTAAATATGATTTCGAGTTTTTTTGGCTGAGAAGGCGTCAATCACCGGGGCAGTCTACCGACACCTCGAGATCTTCAGCATGTGTTGCGCACTAGGGTGAGAACAGGGACGGTGACTTACATGCGAGTCAATTTATAGTGGATGTGGACTTGCGCAGCATCTATCGCACTCTCTCCCTCTCTCCCACCTGGGCCCGGTGTCATGCGAGGGTTAGGAGAACCGGAGGCAAGAGGGGATGCAGATGGCTGGCATGGCGAAAACCCGCATTTAGGCGTACCACCAAACCTTTGGGTCCACAACGTGCACTGGCCAGGATTTTATACATCAAGAAGAAAGTGGGGACTTCTCAGACCCCCCGCTGGCGCTACATGAGTCCGCACATGGGTGTGCCTCCATAGCCGTCAGTGTTGGCTTTCGTTATTGGTGCGCATTCCCAACAACGTCTGCCGGACTCCCATCTGAGCTCCCCCACCCAGGAGAGTCTACCACGCCCACGCGCACACACACGCACCATTGCACTCTTTATTTGCTTTCACTTACACAACAACTCGGTTGTGGCATACGACGAGATTCACACTGACCCGAAGCGGTGACGGTGATAGGGTGCGCAGGAATATGTGAGGAATATGGTGAGCCGGGGTCGGGCGCGGACACAGTAAATTACAAAGTCATATTCCTCCTATGTCTGTTTAACCTTGAGAGCGACGACGTCGACTGTGTTTCTTACAAGGTTGGTGCATTATCGGGTGGCCCTCGCGTGAGGGAATTTAACGTAAGGCAGACTTACGCAGCACTTGCCGCACTCCCTCCTCCCTCGACGACCTTGCTCCGGGAACGAGGTAATATTCATACGGCCGGAGGTGGACTCGGGTACAGTGGCTGAGAAGGTTAAACAACCTATCTACGCGCGCCACACACATGTCCTGCCCTCCACTCCAGGCCTATCAAGTGGAAGTAGCGCAAAGACCGCAGCCTAGCTGTCGCTCCCAAGAGAGATCGAGTTACCTCGTCAGTGGGCAGTCTTCCGCACCCTGACGCAGCTCATATGCGTGCATCACACAGGCTCTAATCCCTATCTCCAGAGATACCGAACCTCATTGGGTAAGTATGGAGATCCAAGGAGTCTGGCGAAGACCAGTCTATCCCATCTGCTGACAGCATTCCAAGTCGCAGGTTCTTGTGTGACATGTTTGAGCCAAGTGCCTCAGATTTACTGTGGTGAGGAACGCACTGACATACAATGCGAAGGCATCGTCTGAGATGCGCCTCGCTTTCTCTTCCACCCTTCATGCGCCTGTGGCCTTCCGGTGGACCGATTTCAGTTTTCAGCAACTTATCCTGTCCACTGGTAGTCTTCGACGTCGTAGTTTCGAGTACTCCGAGCTGATTGTAACGAGGAATTTGCACCAGTGGTGAGCCGGGGTCGAGCGCGGACAGAGTGAATTACAAAGTTAAGTTTCTCTTATGTCTCTTCAGCCCCACGAGCAACGACGTTGACCTTGTTGGTTGGTGCACTATCGGAGGCCTTCGCGCGAGCAAATTTAAACTGAGGCAGACTTGCACAGCACTTGCGCACTCTCTCCTCCCCTGATGACCTTGCTCCGGGGACGAGGCGGTGTCAGTACGACCGGGGGGTGGGCCCGATCGCAGTGACGGACAAAGTCAAAAAGTCAGTCTACGCGTGCCACTCACGCGCCCCAGCACCGCTCCAAATGTATCTGACAGGAATAGGGCAAAGACCGCAGTCTGGCCCTTGATCCTGGAGAAGACCGAATTACCCTCTCAGTTGGCAGTCTTTCGCGCCGTGAAACAGCCCATACACGCGCATCACATTATATAAGGTCCTCGGGCATCCCTTTCCAGGCGGCGGAAACTCGTCGTGCGCAGAAGAATCGAGGAAGACTGAGGTGCAACTAAATTCAAAGAAACTGCAGGGTACAATTTCTTCTCTTCACTGCCCCATATGTCGGGGTAAGACTACGGAGTGTTTTTCCGTAGGGTAAGATACACGAATGGGGGCCTCCTGGAATTTAACACAAGGCCACCTGTGATAAGAGGCTACTTTTTCCCCTGTTCAAACGTCCGTATACTCAGACAGACACTTGTAATAGCCATTTAACCGCCAGCGATAAAATGCTGGTTGGGACATATGTCCCATCAACAAAGCTAACCTCCTCAGATCCTTATATGTCCGATTCATGCCAACTGACAGTTCGACGATGTCCCCCGCGTGCCCCGTTGAATGGCGAGCGCAGGTCCAGTGACTTACTTGAGAATTAGTTTGCAATGGCGGTAGACTTGCGCAGGGTCTAATGCACTCACCCCACCCCGCCCATCCCAGCCCGGCGCCAAGACAGAGTCAGTAAAGCCAGTGGTGGGATCGGGCGCAACGAATGTCGTAACGAAACAACCCCTCTACGCGTGCTCCACGCGTCCTGTTCGCGCGCAAGTGAGGACCGTTTCATAAGAACGGGGGGAACTCAGTTCCTAAACGACTGTGTGCCATAGGGACCATACTGGGGAAAAACCACTACGGACTGACGCACCATTCTTAAAGGACCAAGTTTCCCTCTCAGGTGGCACCGTTTCAGCCCACGGCTTTTAGTGTACTGTGATAGTTTAAAAGCGCGTCAGATTGTTTACAGTGAGGAATATGTGCTGAGTTTCGTGGGGAGACTGTCTGCCGAGTTGGTCTTTCTCCCTTCTTCCGGGCACCAGTCCACTGGTCAGTTATCTGATGGAACATTTGGTGCAAGTGACTGGCAGCCGACTGGTCCGTCTGCTCGCTCCACACACGACCTGGCTCCCCGGCAGGACGCACGGGGTTTTCACACACAGAGGCGTGAGTGGCTCGGATCTCGTGAATCACCACCAATGCCACGGCTTTCACCGCCAACCCTACTTCGACAACTGTCACTACTACCAGGATCCGCCCAGCAAACACTACCGACTTGTCAGTTGAAGAAACCCTCCACCAGATTACCGTTAGTCGTAGGCAGCATCTAGTCTCTGGCACTTGCGATGGCATTCCGTTTCCCAGCTCGACTGTTGGCCGCATATACAGACACAAATGTCGGCGAGGCAACCTAGGTATGCGAGTAAGGAGTGCAGTCTTTATCGTGTCAAAAGCGGCTGGTCGTCGATGGGACTTCCGTTTTGGGCGGGGGGGGGGGAATAGACCGTGCAGATTCGCCTCATTGTGGAAGTCGAGTGTGTCCGTCTGGGCAAGTTTGCGCTGGCCGGACAACTGATAGGGGGCGTTGGCAACGATCGGGTGGAGGACCCCAAACATACACGACCAGCCAAAATTGCCTGTCTTACGGGAAAGGTGGTAATAGGGGGTTTTACAGACGGGAATTGTGTGTGGGATGGCAAAATAAGTATAGATAATCGGTGAATTCGTCTTTCAGACGGAAAAATGCTAATGCATCGACATAAAGCAACCGAAATGAGGCAGGAAAATTAGAAAAATAAACTCTAGGTGTCTACAACGACCGCTTTTAAACTCTGTGAGCTGAGGTCATTGTAGATAATGCACCAGACCGCCTGCAACAGACGACACAACCTTGCACAATGAAACACCATACCGAAATAATTGTGTCGGACTAAACCCCGCTTAACTAAGTATGGCAGGTATTCTTTGTTTGCCGCAGATGCTTGGGGGCCTTCACCCGATCCTTACCGGGGCGTTCTTATTGGAGCGTGGGCCAGCCATCAAAATTTCTCCGTACGTCTGTAAGAACAACTTACATTTAAGGGGATTTTATTGCATTGCTTGCATGCTTATCCTGTTTTAGCGCCCCTGTTCCTACTTTTGCTACACAGTCCTCTCCTCTCAGCTTCGTCCTGCCTAGATGGTTTTTGTCCGCAGTCTGAAAAAAATCCAGCCTTGAATACCTCACTCTCTCCTCGAAGGCCTACACACAATAGGTGACGTATCTGATCAAATTTTAATTGAAATTCTGAAATATCTTTTTGGCCAGAGAGTGTTACTTGGGCAGGATTGCAGTACTGCTTATCATGCAGCAGAATCCCACCAGATTTCATTCACGTCAGCATGCCGGTGTTTGAATGCGCTCCTTTGAAGCCGCGCTCAGTAAAATGTGGGCCATCCATGACGTTTTCCCGTGAATTTTCTATGCCCTTGTTAATTAAAATATACGCTGAAGCAAATGTGAACAGAACACCTCTTATACGCGTTTCTTAACAGATCACGTCTCTCTTAAGGAACAGAGTATTTCTGTTTAAAAAGCTCTAAATTATGATATGTTATAAGAGCGTTAAATATCCTCTCAAATATAATCATATCTGTCTGTTTGTTAATCCTCCTACGAAGCTTACAACTTGGCCAACATCTGTTGCAACATTTCATGAACTCTAAATGATATTACCTAAATAACTTGACTGAGTAGATGCTTCTCCATGCATGAGAAGTATGCAGCTTAAAGTTTTAAAGTCTCAAGCGCTGGTGTGACGGAAGGTCGGGTTAAAAATTATTCAGAAATAGAATGACTTGGTTTTTTGACGGGACATTTAATGTTGTTGAAAAAATCTTTTAATTACAAATCGGCAAAACCGGCAGATACCCTTGCAACAAATATAATGCGTAAAAAGGACAACATTAGCTAGCAAATGTGTACAAGAAAACAACAGCATCGGAAACCGAGGATAACAATTCGGATTGTATAAGTTGTCACTTTTGTCGAAAGCGGTTTTTGCAGGCAGCCGTACAGAAATGTGTTTAAAATATCTTGGAATTATGCTGCAGGATGATAAGTATTGCAACTCCTCCTGACTGATCTTTTCTAACCAAAACTACACTTCTAACTTCTCCTTACTATTTCATGAGACATATCAGCTACTGGAGATTTGGATTTCCTGGATTTCAGTCGACACTTATTACAGAAACTTTTGCCTGACTGCATTTACTAATTGCAGTGTCAAGCCCTCGCCGGTGTTCGAAAGCTCCTGTCGTTTCGGGGCTACTACGCATCAGAAAATACTAATTTTGCTAGCGCACAAAGACGTCCAATGCTCTTGGGCATTGACTTTGGTCAGAGTGGCCGCCACCAAGCACTGGAAGATCTAGTATGGATTGAATTGTGAGGAAGATGATGATGATGTGCTTACTGGAACAAGAAGTTTATGGGCCTGGCGTTTCGTATTCTCATTTGAACCCATCATCAAAGACGGTCGAAGATAAGGGTGGTGGAGGCACAAAAGACTGCAGTATTTATTAGGACGTAGCTGCCGTGGGGCCACATGCGTAGTATGACTAACAGCGCTCGTGATCACCGCTGGGGGTCGTGCTTAAGACGGCGATGGATTGTCATTTCGCATCCGAGTCATTAATTGCCGTAATTTCATCATCCGTGTTGGATGTTGACGTGATGATTACTCGACAATTTTGTCCGCAGTCAGTAGGATAGTTGAGTGCCCGCGCCATCCCCACGTGACGGATTTCTCTGCCCAGGGAATGTCTCAGTATTCACTGCGCTTGATGATGGACTGCGGACCTGAGAACCATGATTCGAGCAGCCCCCAGCTCACGCGGCTGTCAGCTTTTGCGAAGGTTTCGGCCTCTTGAAACTTGAAAATATGGTCGAGTTCCGTGGAATGAGCTGCTACCTGAGAGCTGGCGTCTTTCATCCCCACTGCTGCTGAATGCTCAGCCATGCGCGTCCGAAGTTGCTCCGTCCGCAACTGCACCAGATCTGGTAAATGACTCCAAACGATCGATTTTGGATCAGATTCCAAACCTGACAACGTTCGCTGTCTGCTTATTCCTGAATTGTCCCTGATGCGCAGATAGCCTCGCCGTTTTCTCCGAACACTCCGTCCATCATCCTGGCGACTGTAATGCATCTATCGGTCGTCTGTGCTAACGCGGTCCCTGCAGTCAGCCGTCATAGTCAGCAGGTCAGTTTTATTAAAGAGGGTTTGCGTAAGTCTAGATCACTGTGTCCTCAGGCGATCTTTCTTCCTCTCTCTCCTGACCGAGCAGAATATGTTGCAGTTCAAAATCTGACCTACAGCCATACCCTCCGTCCAGCCTCAGTCGACGGCAGGCTCTCGCCCGTACGGGAGCAAACGGCACATTGTCTGCCTTCCTCGCTGTCGCTGATTAGGAGATCGCCTTGGGCGTTGGCATTGCGATTTCAACGCTGCTTTCCCCACGGTATTTGCAAGCTAGTTAATGAGGATAATTATAGTACGCAAATCAAAAGGTAGTAAAATTTTCCGCAGTTTTATTCGAGTCTTACTCGTCCCCGGACGGCCGGCCGCCCGCCCCCGCCGCCGCTGCGGTGGACGCGGTTGCACACACGCACAGCAGCAACGAGGATGAGCGCCGAGGACAGTCTCACGGCTGATTTTAGTCACCGGGGCGTCCTGGTCTTTTTCTTTAACGAGCACCAGCTTAGGGTTGACCGTACGGGTAAACTGTCTCCGGCAGTTGGCGACATGCAACTGGAGAAGCATGGTTACACCTTTGAGGGGGCCAGGATCATCGGCCGAGCCAGGGTGGGGTAGGGCAGGAATACTTGTGTCCCCCTGTACAATCGTCAGCGATGGCTCGGTATCACATTTTTGTATGTTCGAAAGTGCAACTCGATTTATTTCCGAGTAACCTGCCTTTTCCTTAAATCCTTTCGGAATATATTCTACTTCTGTATGTATGTGCCCTCAGATGAGAGGGACGATAGAGACTGCGGGCAGCTTGATACAGTACTGTTTCGGGTTTATTTTATTCTTATTCAACCAAACATAACCCTGACCAGCAGCTGGGACCAGAAACACGAACGTTCGCGCGGATGGTTTACAGGAATAACTTCCGTTTTCATTATACTAGTCCGGAATATATACTACATGTATGACAGTGGGAGCTCGTCGATCAGGTTATGGAACATGCTCGTTCCGTTGTGCCTTGGGGCTCATACTTAAACCCTCGCAGGCAGTCGCACAGCGACTAGTAGTAGACATAGATGAGATGGAGCCGGCAAAGACAAGGGAAACCGGAATGGCCATTTCTGGCTTATTAGCCGTCATCAGCCAGTCATACCCAACCCCAAGTGTGGATCACTTGAGATTCGAACCCGGGATCTTTGGTCATGGAGTTTGACGCTCTACCATTGAGCCACGGGCCCGTTGTCCTGTCGGTTGTGATCGGGAACATTAATTATGACAGTTGGCGCTCGCCGGCCAGGTTACGGAACATCTATGTGTACATATATATATATATATATATATATATATATATAAGTAGATCAGAGGGGGTATGCATATATATATATACTTGTGTGTTTTCTCATATGGGAGGGAAGATAGAGGATGCGGATAGATTGATACAGTATTATTTCCGGCCTACTTTACCTTCATTCAGTCGCTCATAACCCTAACCAGCAGCTGGGACCAGGAACACAAACGTTCGCTCGTAGACGGCGCAGATGGTCCGCAAAGGGAGTCCGGAAAATGGGTCATAGGCACTTCGTCGAACCGAAGTTCATCAGTGCCCCGCCACCTATCATTCCCCGTTGCTGCAGAAACGAATATCGTGAACTTTTAACGGTGGATGTATAAATATGCGAATCCATAATTTTGGTGGAAAATATGACAAATCATATAGAACGTTTCCCAGACAGTACAGCCAAATTTAGCTGTAAGTTCCGCATTCAATGTCCACAAGTGTTTGCACCACTATCACAGGTAGCGCCTACTTGTTGCCGCTGCATGATTCAAACGCGAGACATTTGTCTCCTTTTTGGGTCCCACAGCGTCCTCAGGCGACTTCTGGCAGGTGATTACTCACCAGACCTGGAACTGGGTCATCACGACA
>CACRXP010000009.1:2180239-2203761 GCA_902702965.1 Spirometra erinaceieuropaei
ACAGTTCGTCTGTAACTCGACCTGTCCGCCAGAACAGCCCTACACCATGCCCAACACCAACCTCTGCTTGGACAAGTCAAAGTACGATCTCGTCTCTGGTGTGGCCGCCACGAGGACACGTAACCGGATGCTGCTGGGCAGTAGTCTCGGCCTCTTTGGTGTCTTCCTTCTCGCCCTCCTCATCATCGTGCCCTGCTTCCACTACAAGGCCAAACGTCGCAAGATCCGTGAGGCCCTGAAGTCAGTCTACACCAACAAGGCAGCACCCGATATGAAGGTTAGTTATGTGCATGCGTCTCTTTCTTCCTCGTCCGTTTTAGAGTAGGAGGAGAGTACACGCTAAAGCGCAACTTGGACCAGATTGCCACCAATCGTCACAATGCCACCTTACAGATTGTCTAGCATTTCGTTCGAACAGTTTATTAATGTTGTTATATTACTTCCTATATTTCAGTAACGTTTGTTTTTTTAATATTGTCCCATGTCTGTTGAATGTGTGCTTGCATTCAATTCGTCTCCCTCCGAAACTGAGATAGCACCAACTATCCCTAGACAGACTACTGTACAGCACATTTAGTAACGTTAATGTTTTTAACTCTTGGAACAATTCGTTTATCTGTCTGGCTTACAAAACGTTGCCAATTTGAAGAAACTCTGTAGCCGTTTGATATTTCAATTTTCAAATTTTTTTTTATTGTTCGCCTCCGTGCAACAAATAGGGAGTTCAAAGGTTTAACACCTATATTTCCCTCAAATAAACTGAACTGAACTGAACTGAAAGCACGTTTTTAATGCCCTACTTCACTTCATACTTGCAGTTAGTGACCTAACTCATGAAATGTATCGAAATTTACGAATGATTGCCAATCACTCCTAAACCGACACCATTTCATGAGTCAAATGTCTATGTTAATTAAGTTCAAGTTCAAAAGAATTAAAAACATAAAAGAAATATTATAGGCAGTGTTGCGTTGTTTAGAAATGTCGATTTATTTTGAAAAGCGCAATATCGTGAAAACGTCAGAAATGGCTCTAGTTAAGGAAAGTTCGTTTTTAGATGTATGGAATGTTTTCTCATACCAACCACGTAGTAAACATGAAAGTAGACATAAAATAACGTCTGATAACAGTGTTTTAGAGAAGTTTACATCTAAATATCGTTCAATAATTAGTGTGATTTCATAAATGACGGTTTGTCAACTGCCTACATTCTAGGTGTATATTCCAAAACAGTTTTCCAGTATTTCCTAATTTTCTTGACTATTTGGAGTTAAATGAGATGGGGTTCAACGAAAGAAGCTGGATTTTGCTTGATTTCTCCGCTGGGGACGTCGTAGGATCAAAAGTTTTCATAAGGTGACATGCTATCAGGCCGGTCGTTGCCAACTAGAACTGACAGACGTAATCGTATACATACCATTTTGTGTTTATAGAGAGAACTTTTCTTCCGTTAAATTAATTTATGCATTTCCTTCGTTTTGGATTACGTTGAGTTTCAGATCGGCCTCAAAATATTGCTGGATACTTCATGATTTTCAGTGTTTTCATGCGATCGCCCATAAAGACAGATTCTGAATTACCTCTCTGTTGAGAACTGTTCTTGAAGGCAGTTACCGAATTAGTGAGTGCTCGGGCGCTCCTTTTCACGAAGATGGTCGCTTGGGTCACATGTAATGGAACAGCATCCCACCCCCCCCCCTCCCCCGCCTCGTTGCAGTGACGGATAGAGTGATGATCTGCGAAGGCGGAGATTGCGTTCACAACTGACTTTCTTCTTGAACGTTGATATTCTTGATCCCGGTTACGCAGAAGGTCTGTGCCTGACTCCTGGCGGCGAAGCCCGTAACAGTCAACTCAGGGGGGAGGTACTGCACCGAAACCACCACGATTGTCTTTCTTTGCTGAATCTTAAGTCTTCTCGGACGGTGTTTAAACAGGATCTGAGCTGATTGGGTCTGCATCGCTTCCTGCAAGAGGATGGCTTGGAAGCGAATGCTAACCACTGCGAGTGTCCAAAGGTACTCTCGCGATGTCGTGCCAGGAATTGTGCTGACGAAGAGACCGTGGTGTTTGACTCAACGGTCAGGAACTTGAGACATCGACACAACCACTTAGCCAGTCCATACGTTGGAGTCCATTTGAGCAACACGATGGGTCGGAGAGGAGCGCCATCTTTGTGCACCTTAGGGAGGCCATAGAATCGGGCCAAAAACGTATCTTGGGGTCACGCCATGCCTCTGTCGGTCGGTGTTGTTGTACCTGAGTTCTCCAAAGCCAACAACATAGCGTTAATTTCGCGTGTCAGCGCCTTTAAAGGGTTTGTTGCACATGGGACGTATAACTGTCGGCCCTCCATTAAACCTTTGGCTTTTTGAAGGTAGTCTGTCCTGTCCAGTACAACCGTGGCGCGTCTTTGTCCGCTGGCAGGATGACCAGGTCTTTGTCGACCTTGAGTTCTCTAAGCGCATCACGTTCGACCTTGGAAAGCACTTCCCGTGGCCTGTGGGCTATCATGAGAGACGAAACTTGGTGTCGGATGAGGCTCTTAGTCTCCTCCGTTGCCTCCGTCTGACAAAGGATTGATTGTAGCAGTGGAATCAATCTTTTGTACTCTTGCGACGTCATCGCGATGACTGAGAACTATCTCATCCACTGCGATGTCGGCGCACTACTCTCAGATGGTCAAAAACTCTCGACAGCCTAGGTTCCACTGGACGGACAGAAATAGCCCGCCCCCCCTCGTACCGTTGGTCGTCTTGGTGATTGGAGTAAATGTGCCCCGAATTCAGTGCTGAGGTCGGTGAGGAATGCCATAATGAACGTGCTGCAGGACATTTCAGATGCAACCCGGAGGGCGAAAGTTCATAAGTGGATAAATGTCGAACTTCGCTACAGTTTGCATTTCCTAACAGCTGAACCTTGCTCCACACTCTGGTATTTCCGCCCACTAGCTGCGGTTACTGGTCTTCCGATTGACGGTCAGGTATGCTCCCTCCGCGGTGTTTGAATGAGTTTAACCTTGGACAAGTCGATTCTGACAAGAACGCGGCAACGTGTAAAGTTCATCCCCATTGGATGTCCAAACTATTAAAACCCCAATCAATGAAAACCGGATAGGGTGCTCAACCTAGGCTTTATTCCGGCTAATTTGATTTGGCGAAGTGTTTCGACGGGACTTTATGGTAGATACAACACGAACTGCATCAGGAACTTTCTAAGTCCCTGTCTCCATTATAATTTGGCCGCAAATGTGTGCTATCGAGTTTATGCGTTTCAGTTTAGTTTATTCGGGGGACTGCCCATTTCTGCGATTAGTGTGCTATGCTGCTGAAAAATTAGTAACATTTAAAACTGACTTAAATTAAGCATATGAGTCGATGGGTTCGTGGTAGGTGTCAGAGCCTGAGACATGTCAATGAACATTAAACACCGAGTCGAATGTGCTGGGTGTATCGTTGTCTTGCAGATAGACAGTTAACAAAAAAATGTAGAAAATATTGTTACCGCGACACAGTGAGTAGCGTGTTCTGCAAAGTGTAAATTTCAGGCAGCATTGTACAAGAACACACAATGATTCGCCTATGTACTTCCACGCAGTACACAATTCTAGCATTCCGGGTTCGCGGACCCTTTCTAACGACTGTACGCCTTACTCGGTAGTTCTGTCCATGGTCTCGCTTCGGTAGTTTAGTTAAAAAATCGTCTGCAAGCATTTCTTTGCAAAAGGGACGTTTATCGGAACCGATTTCCCATTTGGCCGCTGATGACCCTGCGACAGAAGTAATGACACCAAATAGATCAGCGTTCAGACAAAAAGCCCAGATCGAAGGGCTATGGAAACATTACGACTTTCTCTAGGCACGGTAGTTGTCCGGGGGTCAGAACCGTCAAACAGTTTGGTCACAGAGTTAGTGCTGAGCTTGCATCCATCAGAAAGCTTTTTAAAGCAGCTGTCTTTTTTCATTCTGAAAAACCTGTCTGTAAGTCCTCTAAACCATTTGCTGCTGCTCATCCTTCGGGCGAGCCGTATTTCCGTAAATCGCCACTCACCTCCAAGTGGGGACGAGGGCTTCTTGCTTACTGCACGACTTGCTAAGTCTTAGAAAGATGCGAACTAATTCTGTTCTCAGCATGTGCACAGTCCATGCCTTCCACTCGAACGCAAAGGTGTTTTCCTGTCCTTGAAATGGTAGTTGGCAAGTTGAAAGCAAAACTGTAGTGGTTGCGCAAGCTTTCTGTAGACTTCACTTGTTCAGATCCTTTAATATGCATAGTTCATAGGACGGAGATGATGGTTCTCCTAACGGCAACGCTCTGCTAGTACCTACCGTGTATTATTACTTATTATCCTTGCTACCTATGAAAGGTGATGCAGTTTTGCAAATATATATGCTACTGAAAACATTACAGTAACTGGGTTATTTTGATTTGAATGCTATATGTATCCTCCCAATAAGGTCTTCAAAGACAATACGCATTGCTCTTAAATATACTGAATTAATTCTTCGTTTCCTTATAATCACAGAGTCAGGCAGCAAGTCGAGAACCCAACATGGGTCGTTTAGAGATCATCAATTCCGACGACCTGCAGTTTGATGAGTCCTCAACGCCACTGGGCACGGGCGCTTTTGGTGCAGTTTACAGAGGCAAATGGCGGATACCCAAGCGCATCCTCGCCGAATACAACTGGCCCCGCAGTACATATCTGGACGTGGCTGTCAAGGTGGTCAGATCTCCCGGGGATCCCGTGAAGGGCACAGCCAGCGGCAAGGGTGCAACCGCGGAGCGCAGCGACGCATCTCCCGAGGCCAAAGTCATGGAGCAGATAGCGGAGAAGAATAATCTCAACGAAATGCTCAGCGAAGCCAAGGTGACTTATATTGTGTTACTGGAGAGACTTGAGTAGATTTGAGAAGGCCGGTGAGAGATCAAACCAGACGGGAGTATCAGGTTTTCTTAAATATTCTTTGTACTACTCAGCATCTGTTGTGGCAACCGATAGATACGGACAAACAGGTATTCGGGTTGTCATAAGCACTCTGAATATCCTCATTTTGGTCAACATTTTAAGTTCCCCACAAACTAGCCGATTATGAATTCTTAAACGGCAGTAAAGTTATTTTTTACCATTTGGTCGGCAGTCTGATACTGAATAAAACGGTGGCGATAGTCATCAGTTTGAATTAATTACTATTCCTGCTTTACTTCAAACTACGAAAACACGAGACTTGCACAGCCATAAGGCCTCATGTCCTGGGAGAGATATGCCACGAGGTGCTACTGTTTCTGACCGTACGAGTTTCGCATTTACGTGGTCTGCAGTAAATTTCGAAAGAATCATCACTTGCTACTAATACGCACTAACCCAGGTTTGCACAAAGCAACTATGAACGCGCGTCTTCGAGCGCTGAAAAACAGGTTCGGAATTATTTTTTTCCTTGGCAAGCTTTGGTTAGTTGAAACAGCTAAAATGCGCGGTATTGTTTGTGCTACGCAAATCCCAAGCCTAGCACCATCAGAGCAGCCTGTGAAAATAGGAGACTTGAAATACCTGACCTGTACCATGAAATGCTTACCGCAATTATGTAATAAGTCTTTGACTCAGGTGTGGTTGTAAAATAGCGCGCAGCATAATCCCTCGGTATTTCGGTCACTCCGGGATGCTGAATTTTGAAGGAGCTTATTTTCGGTCGCCTGTAAAAGCCCCATTAGGTAAACATGCCTGTTGATGCGGTTTGAATTTTCTCGAATGATTTTTGATGCCCCTAAAGTCTAAATATGTTTGATAGAGGACGCTCAAAACGTCTACTTTGTTGTCCTCATTTGGTAGAAAGTTAAGTCTTCTTTAAATTTTATGCTTATATCTTTTGATCAAAAGTTTATAATTACAAGTTTTTCGAAGGCCGTAAAATATCAATTCGCACCGCATCGTAATACTGCTTATGAAGCATACAACATGGTTTACCTCCATTGCAAAATTCTGTAAGCCCCATATTACATAAAGGAATATTTGATTTTCCTCACATCTGAAGGAATATTTCCCCGGAGTAAATTTAAAGCAAGCAAGGACAGCAGAATTTAATCGTACCACAAAATTGATTTTCTCTGTCGAAATTCAAACCTTTGTACATTTCTCACTTATTATTTCTGTTATGCAACGACCGGCAGCAGTTAAGAAGCCGTCGCGAAATTTTGTAGTACCATTAAATTCTGCTGTCCTTGCTTGCTTTAAATTTCCTCCCATTGCAAGACCACAGCCGGTATTTTGTAAACGGTAAGCGCAAACGCAACGACATCTCGGGTTCAGAATTATCCGGAAGTTAAAAACGTCTTTTAAACCGTAAAATACCCTTTTTTCAAGCATTAAATTTGAGTTTAATGCGATCTGCCCCAGTCGGTGCATCCACTTCCACGCTGTGTAAATGTCACTTGCTCTTTCTGCCTGTCGCTTGGTACGACGAGAACTAACGGAAGTTTTTTTCTTTTTCAGGTGATGGCCTCAGTGTCCCATCTGAACTGTCTTCCTCTCATCGGCGTCTGCCTTACCAAACACATGCAATGCATGGTATCTGCCTTTGTCGAGCTCGGCAGTATGGATCGCTACCTTCTTGAGAACAAAGACAGCCTAAATAGCTACACCCTGCTCTCCTGGGCTGAGCAGATCGCTGACGGTATGGCGTACCTGGAGGCACGAGGGATCATTCATAGGTCAGTCCGGCTCTTCCCTGCCTTTACGAGGCGTATGTTGTTGTACCTCTGAACTCTCCGTTTTGTTGCGTTATTCTTATTCGACTTCGAAATTTGTGAACCGTATTCTCGCAATTCGCTTTCCAAACTGCATACTTTGTCATGCGCGTCAAGGTTTAATTACTGATCGGATCCTTCTCTCAATCGGTCACCCACATTCTTCTCTCACATTCGACTGGGCTCGCACTTATGTGATGTTCTGAAAGTCTTTGGGCCCACATTCCCCCCCCCCCTTCCGGGCTTATTTACGCACTCGTAATGACAAAGAAGGCTTTTGAACAATTTTCCATACTGACAATACAGTTAAAAGCCCATGCACCCGTGTTTCGCCAATATTCTGCTGCTGTAGGACACAACTGCGAGTAGCTCGGCTCATTAGTGGGCCACCCAGCCTTCAGCATGTGTTTTCTGGTAAATACTCCAGCTTTGGAAATCTCAACTTTTTAGCCTCCTCAGAAATTAATGCGCCAACTTGAGTTTCAAGGCGAAAAGGGGTACCCGTATTCAATACCGCAGTCGCACTGGATCGGTAAATGGTACCTTTGAGTACCTTTACATATTTTCGATAGCAGTTGAGAAAGTGTCAGTCCGCGTCTTGACTGGCCGGCTGCACTCCGGTTCCAATCTCGTGTTTTCCTGGCCTCCGACAACGGTCTGATAACCTCAAATAAACCAGAAGACCCCCGTCTCTCGAAGTTCCGCTACCGTAACCGGCAGCATTTTTTGGTTACTGGTTGGTAATTGTCATGCCCCTCCCCGCCAGTGAAGATGGATTATGGACAGAAACCCAGGTCAAACCGGAAATCAGGGCAGATCGGTGAACACCAGCCCCATATAATGCAGAATTTTTCGTTGGACTTGGGGCTGTAGACCCCCCTATTGGAGGTGACATTGCTTTGAATTATAGGGTATGTTAAGGTTAGGGTTATAGTGGAATTTAGACCACGGAAATAAATACTACCCCGTAATTTAACTCAAGGCCATCCGTAATGCGGGAGGGAGCGTGTCCGATCGAGTCTTTTCTAAAGCTTTTCTTGTGAGATCCGCCTAGGAGTACCTATGCATGGATAAAATATCTCCCAGAGGACTCTCTGTGAGACAGAGCGAACCCAAAACAGGTTGTATTAAAAGCAATCACTTCGTTCAGTAGGCGGGAGGCCCCTGTTTTAAGGAACGGCGCGATGTGCAGCATACTTTCTGCGCTTCGCGTTTACTTGGACGCCTCTCTGTTTCCTCGACAGATGCGATGACCGAAAAATCTGGAAAATATGTCCTTCTCGCAACTGATAGGGTCTGACTCTAATTAATTAAGGGCGACTTTTCCGGGCTCTCAGGTTACTGGCATTGAGCAAATGTTTATTATGGCACCAGCACGCACACCCCTTTTAGCAGTGAAAAATTCAAAATACTCTTGCTTGGTATCTGCTTGACGGATATTTTCAATGGCTCTGTGCGCCGCTGATGTATTATTTTTATCGCACGTGTTAATTTTACCGTTATACTTGTAGTAGCATAACCTGCATTAAATCGCCTTTCCTCGTGTGTAGAGACCTGGCGGCACGCAATGTGCTAATTCAGTCCCACGATCACGTTCAAATCACGGACTTCGGTCTCGCCAAGATGCTCGACAGTCTGGACGAGGACAGTGTGGTCGTGCGCAGCGGACGGGTGCCAATTCGTTGGCTGGCTATTGAGACACTGCAATACGGCATCTACTCACACAAAACGGATGTGTGGAGTTACGGTAAATGTTGCCCCGTATGCCGCCTTCGTCCTATCAGATTTTAGCACCAGTTGGCGTCTTCTTTCCAATTACGCGAAATGCCTCACACGACGGGCAAAACTGCGTGGTCTTGATGTTTGCGAGTACACCCGTGTGGTCGTTCTAGGGGAATATGCACAAAGTCCTCGGATGTGTTCTTACATAAATAACCGCTACTTATTTGACACAAGTAGTCGTACTAGTGTCACTGTCTATTGCTGATCCGCCATTCGTAGTCTTCGAAAATCTGCCATTAGCACTCAATTTGTCTGGTTTGCTTGGAGCCAAACGTAATATCCATGACAAACTGTTGTTTTGTTGGGCAGGAAACCATGTCTACACATAGCTACGGGCTATTGCTCCTTTTGGTATAGTTAGACCTCGGTAAATCTAACCAGAGCACGAGGATCATAAATCCCGGCAGCCTCAAGACCCAGTTAATTCAGTATAATTCAGTATATATGAGGGATAGAGGCAGAGCCTTGGAAAACCCTATTTACAGATAGACGTATGAAAAAAACATGCAGATATTTACATAGCAGTTATACCAGTCATTGATATCATGTAAAAGTTTGACCATCAAGCATAAGTTTATCTAGTCTTCTTTTGAAGGTTAAGCTGTGACTCGCCGGACGCTGATTATGGAAGACTACTTGATAGATTCGAGGACGAACCCCACTTCCACCTCTCCAGGGCACCAGTTGGGTGTTTGAAATTTGCACGGGGAGACGGCATGGGGGTCAGTATTCGTCAACTCTAGCTACTTAAACAGGACTAGTGTTACGTTTTAATGGGCCGGTGTCCTTCAGGCATTATGCTGGCAATGGTGTTCAGTTCCATGCATCATTACGATTTTGTCCGACCGCTGCTTCCTTGTCTCGAGGTAAAAGTTGTGAGACCCAGAGCGGGCAGAAACTTGAAGCGAAAGGCATTCTAGGCAGAATCAACGAACCGATTTGACCGTGAGGATTATGCGGGAATTTAACAGATTGCGTGTACCCAAATAATTCTCCTTTGTTTATAATTTGAATAGTCTAATATTCGAGGTCTCTAACATTTTAGAGCGCGATCTGTTTCCCCCTTGGTATCCTAATCACGCTTACTGGTTTTTCCTCCGTTCCAGGTGTGACCTTGTGGGAAATATTCACTTTTGGAAAACAGCCCTACGAGAATATTGAAACCGTCGATATCAAGGATCATGTGATGAAGGGTGGCCGTCTCACTCAGCCCGACATCTGCACGCTGGACGCATATATGGTCATGGTAAAGTGTAAGTCTTGTGTGCTCTTCGGTACGACTTTCATTGCGATAGGACAGTTAAGCGGATGTAGAAGCAATAGACATTATACACTTTTCCAGCTCAGCGAACTTTGCACGGATACTGTTTCCCTACCATGGATAAGTCAGCAAAACGTTGGGTTTGTTGATGGGTAAAGTTCTTGGATGTATCGTTTTCCTAACCCTTTCCATCCCCTTGGCCTTTGATTCGACTCCTTGAATAAGACCACTACAGTTTGAGCATGGCCACTTCCTAATGCCACTGCCGTCTAACCTGCTCTTTCCATTTTTTAGGCTGGATGGAGGACTACGAGTCAAGACCGACGTTCCTCGAGTTAATGCGTCTTTTCCATGATTTCTGTCAAACTCCCGGCCGATACCTCTATATCCAAGTAAGCGATGCATTTTCTTTTGTGTGACAAGTCAGCTGTTTCTAGGAAGGGCTCCGGTATTCGAAAAACGGAAGTAAATTGGCTCGTTGTTAGTGGTTCTTGAGAAACTGCGATTAGTTTTGCGTTTGAGCGATAGAAATCTGTAATACCCTCTTCATTCTGTGCGTGGGGAAGGATTTTATCCAAAGCTCCTACGAACACCAAGTGAGGTACTGTGAAAGATCCGGAGATCACGGAGCTTAGAATGTCGTAGACAGATAACCTAAAAGGATTATGAGAGACGGGAAAGAGATGAATTGTCCTTGCAGGGATTTTTCCCGACTGTAAATTTTTCTGCAGTTTTAAAGGTGTTAAATGACTTGCCATGTTGGCGGCACAAGTGCTTACTAAAAATACAGACATGCACATTAATTTCTGAGAAAATTAGAGAAAGACCTCATGGGCATAGGCGTTTACCTAACGGAAAGCACATGAGGAACGCCGAGAGACCGAACCCCTCGCAGCGACGTCATGCAATGTTACATGATCGGCGAAACACGCGTGTGTGGGATCTCAACTAGTACCTGAGCTGTCATTATGATTCATTATTCAATATTTGCAAATTACTGACTACTTGTTGCCAGGTTGTGAACATTACGGAATTATTCGTCAGGGTTACTGAAAAGAACTAAGTAGTAATTACAGGGGTTGATTATATTACACACCTACCACCTCGTGTCTGCAGACATTGGAAGTATTTGATTCAGTATAAGCGCATATTAACAAATCAACCTCCTCCTTTTTCAGGGCGATGAATTCGCCATTGATCGGGTGACGCAGTACACACCCTTCTTGTCCTCCCCCGCACCATGGTCCGACTTCCACGAAATGCGTCCAGTGCCTGCTACCCTGCGGGGCGTCCCCGACGGTAACGCCAGTACTGGGGGCAAGTTCAAGTTCAGTGAGGGCTCCGCTGACGATTTGGGAAATGTGTCTGGAGGCGACGGCCTTGGCCGGACTCGACCGATGGTACGCCTGGCAAGTGATGAGGCGGATGAGGAAGAGCAGGAGGCCCTGTTGCCCATGCGGTCCGGAAACGGCAATAGCGTGCACCCCCGGTTCCAACCTGGTGGACAGTCCACCTCCTCGTTGGAGGCTCGCAGTCGCGACAGTGGAGCTAGTTCCCTCTCCGGTCTCGCACGCATGTGGCGACGTCCGCAGGTCACACCTTCCGAACCCATGGGCAGTCCTGCCTCTCGCACTGGCAATGGCACACTCCCCTCAGCAGGTAAATACTACCCGCGTTGCACTGTTTTTGCGTACACAAAGATTTCACTTAATGCGTCATATATTTCAGAAATTTAACTGGATGACAAGATGGTGTAGTACCTATGTGCGCGCAAACGGCCCTGGACACGCTCCTATGCTCCCCTCCACCAAAAGGGAGGTATTTGGAGCCTACTTAGTTTACTAAATGTATTGTTTAATAGTAACAGCTACTCGCTACATTTCAGTAGGCCGTTTTGTGAAAACGGTCATATTAGCTGCGTTCGCTTACCCTCTCTAGGCTGTTTTATCCCACGTTATGTTTATGTCCACAAAACAGCCCTAAAATTCGAGGTCTTTTTTTAACAATTACCCCTTTCGGTGGTTACAACACTGAGGGTGTCGTTAATGCCGCTGGCGATTGGATTTCCCATTAAAATCTCTCAAGCCCTCGAGGTAGCGCTGTCACCCCACTAGTTGCTGCCATGAACCACCTGTCAGACTCATGTTTCACTCCCTCACAGACTTCATCCTCTCTCTTTCGTCCCACTAGAGCTTAGCGTACCGTTAACTGGTGAATTCCAAGGTCGCCAGAGTCCGCGATTTTATTACAATACCCCTGGTTTCTTGCCGCCAATGCAATCTCCTCAACTTCCTAATTCGGGAGTTTATGGGCGGTGGGTCCGACAGGATGCGGTTTCCGGAATGCGGCCCTGTCCCACTGGTGCATCGCAGATGGAAACGGATGACGACTACGTTCCAGTCGTTGCACCACCTGAGACGCCTGCCAACCGACCCTCACAGGAGGACTACCTGGAACCCCGGGTGCCCGACTATTCTGCTCTCCCCAACGCCGTCTCCTCGGTTAGCCGGCCTCTGGTGGCTCGCACAAGAGGTAAGTGTTGCCACAAGACTGACTCCCAGCCTTTTCATTTTTTCCAGTGCTGTTTTTGTGAAAAAGCAGTTTTTGCCAAAAATGCCAGACAGACAGAGGATGTCTTCGCGTAGCACGTTATGTGCCGCATGTGGTGCGCATATGTCTTTTGAGGCCTAGGGGAAGCCAGCTACTGGACCAGCCACTTCGAACATAGGGACTTAAATCAGCCTATTTAAATAAAATCAGTAGCCTGTTTATTTCTACATATTTATTTCTGTAGGTGACGGTGCCCGACCTGCTGCTGCTGCTTCTGCTGGTCCGCCTATTCTTGACAGCGTGTCAAATCCCCAGTACTATGCTGAAAGCACTGACCTGATGTTGGGTCAGGACTACCTTCAACCGTCGATACCAGGTGCAAAAACTTCAGACGTGAACGCGCACACGTGATCGTCTATCGCCATACCATCCCACCGTAGTTCATCCCACCCCCATCCACCCATCCAGACCGTCTATTTTTCCATCGCTGTCTTGTCACTTAATGTACATCTACTACAACCACCCCGCACACGACTCATCTCACCACTGTCTGACTTGAACAAGAAATAACCTTCATCCCAACCACATGTACAGAGGGGCGGCAGGGGAGTTTTCTGCCAGCTTCAACATTTCGGTGGTTTCGTTTTTGCTTTTGATGTTAACCTGTACACAGGGGGGGCAATGAGCAGAGGCTGCTCGTTTTATCTGCAACCCACCCTCTTTCCCCTCCACCCCCACCCCCCTGATAGGCATTTATCTTCCGACTCCAGGTTTTTGCCGCCTCCTTATGTGCGTGTTCTCTGTTTTGACCACTTTCAACGCCGATTTATGCGCAATGCTTGAGGCTTTCACGTCTTTTCTTTTTGCGCTCCTCCCTCCCCAGCTTGACAACCCTCCGCCCCGCCCCTATGTTTTCTAACTTATTGGTGACATTTGACCTGTCACAACTAAGGAGAATTCTTGCAAATTCGGTTGTTTTCTTTCCTCTTCTTCTGAAGTTGGTGTTAATTTCCCGGCGTCTTTCCTCGGACTGTCAGCCCCCGTGGGATGCCGTTTATCCGCCTGCCTGACGCGGAGAGCAGGCGTACACTCAGCGTCTGATTGGCTCCATGTAAGCGTCGAGGCTGCCCGAGGCCCAGGGCGACGATTCCGGGGGAGCCGCTGCGTCTGTCGTGTGCATGGCTCACGTAGTCCGCGGGCACGTCAAGTTCATGCTGCTCGATCAGTCCGCAGAGGGTCGCAATACCTCGGAGTGGGGGGCCTAAAATCTACCGATTATAGGACAAGTAGTGCATGCATGAGGTGGGTGGTTTTCTGTGGGCAGTCGAACATGCTGGTTATCAAACTGAAGCGGCAGAATTTCGTTAACTTAGGGCTGGACTAAACCGAAGCGTCAGCCAACTTAAAAAATCAGTCTGGTCGCTATGAATTGCCCCATTTGCGACAGTAACCTTCAGCTACAATATTTGAGGGGGGGGGACTAATATAATTCGATAACATTCTGGTCTTTTGCAGACCCATATCGCTATGCGTGGGGGTATGTTTCTTAGAGAACTAGGTGATGCAAATTAAAAACAAAAGCATCTCTAGCCCTTCCATATGTTCGGATTGACACAGAGGCTTTTTGGACAGCTAAATAATCTGCCTACTTACAATTATTCATTAGAGATGTATTACACTGCAAAAATAACTTGGTAGAGTGGAAGACAAAGCGATTTGCCTACGCGATGGTAGCAGTGACTAATTTCAAACAAGTCAGCCCGTTGCTTTATCTGACCTGGGGTGGCAAAAAACTCAAGCGATTACCTACAGTAGGTAGGCTAACTCCTGAAATGTCAACAATCGAAATTCCGAAATGCGTTTTCGTTTCGAAAAGATTAATGTAGTAGGGTTGTAAAACTAAACAGCCTGCAACATAATTCTATAACAATTCAGTTACCTCACGATGCCGGCTTTCGAATGAACTTCCTTCCGACTGCATGCAAAAACTACACTCTGTAAAAAACTACTAATTAATTGGCATGACTTTTTCTCACTGATTTCCAATGCCCTTAAAAATTCAATTAAATTTCATAGAAAACATGACAAAAATATTCATTCTTTTGCTCATTCGGTAGATTATTACGTCTTCTTCCAATTTTATACTCGAAGGAAGTCTATAATTCGGTTTTCAAAACTTTTTTCGATTTCCGAATAATTTTGAACCCGCTCTACCGTAAAACTTGCATTCAGGGTTTCCAAACTACAAGCCGTATACTTTCCGCTACGGAAAACTGCACATTTCCCTACGCTAATAAAGGGGGACTATATAGGGTTCATAAAATTTGGCGGTGGATTTGATCCATATCGTTAAATTTACAGAACACATTGGTAAATGCAGGGACATGGCAATTTATGAACGGCAATTTCAGGGTATTTAAAAGTCCCACAATTAGAAACTTTTAAAACCGGATCATGTTACTCTTTCGAGTATAAAATTGAAAGAAGACGTAATTTTTTACTGCATGAATAAAAGGATATGTATTTTTATGCATGTTTTCCATGAAATATGATTGAATGTTCAAGGAAATCGAAAATCAATGGGAAAATGAATGCTACTTAAGTAGTGGTTTTTGTAGAGTATAATTTTTGCGTGCAGCCATGAATAATTTACTTCGAAAGCCGACATCCTGAGGTAACTGATTTGTTATAGAATTATCTTTTTCGAAACGAAAACGCATTTCGGAATTTCTGTTGACATTTCATGAATTAGTCCGCCTACTGTACTGTACATCGTTGCCTGCGGCGGGGCTAACTGGCTTTAGCCCATTGCTATGCCCTTCGATATTATCTTTCCAAGTGTGAAGTCAGGGGGATGTTTGAGATAATCCCCCCCCCCTTACTTCAAACAATGTAGAGCAGCAGCCGCCGTCCGTACACTCATTCAACTGCCTGTGTCTACGATCTACCGGCCTGTGATGCAATAGCTAGCCTCTTCTATCGCAAGAAAAGCAATATGTGGGTACAAGTGTTGTGACTAGGGGCAATCTTAACGCTCAACAGCTTTACGGGCGTCGTCGTCTGAGTCGGAGACGCTAACAGGAGTACAGTGGTGTGTAACTTCATAGCTTTCACGGCTGGAAAAGAGTGCATTCTGTAGCCCATCTTCAACAAGACAGTATAAGAAATGCCACGGATACCGTCAGCTATGAGCTGGCAGTCCAATTCGGATACCGTTGCAAAGCTCTGACCACAGAATAGGACACCTCACTGACTCCTTTGGTGGTCTTATTGCGGCGGCTTAAGCCAAAGGGGGACCACAGCCAATACGACCATCAGGCCCAGTCCCGAGGAGGAGGAGGAGGAGGAGGAGGAGGAGGAGGGGGAGGAGGATAAGTGGGACGCCAGACGGAAGGATGTTGTATTCTGTACAGAATTGTTAGAGGTTAGTAGGAGTAAGCAGTCGGACGAGAGCACGCCGACGCCGAGAGAGGGGTGTCCGCAAGTTTAAGACAGTCATCCGGCGTCTTCAATGAAGTCATGTCTGAGTCAGTCTCGAGGATGGCTGACCAGTTTGGACAGGCGGCATGGACCAAGAAGCAGGCTGCAATTGCCGCTCACGTACGAGCAGTCGCGAGAAGCTCAGCGTTACAACATGCGCTTGATGTTTGATCTCTACACCGTTTAAGTGTGTAGCAGCCGCTCCAGTCCTTCTTTTTTCCGGCTCCGTTTTGTCGGTCGGTGGCCGCAACAATCGTTGACAGGCCGTTGACACAGGACCACCCCCGCCGGCTAGAACTGGGGCTCCTCCTGTCCAGCTGCAGTGACTCCCGGCCACCCTGACAAACTATTAGCACCTCACGCGCGTCGGACGACCTGACTTGATACCCGTGAGCCCCTGAGATTATGCGTCCCCCTAATCCTCCTCTAACCAGTCCAATCTCATGACCAGCACTCAGCCAGTCACCCCACCTAATGACACCGACATTCACCCCCCCGTAAACTGTACACCTCGATTGACGCTCTCCGTGAACAGACGCTTATCTCTGTTGAAAGTAGACAGCCAACTTACGGCAATCTGCCCTGTGTACAGAATAAATTATTCCTTACAGCTCTCTGACTGCTGACATTAGACGAAACGAACTTATTGTGCGTGTTTTAAGTTGATTTCACATCCTTGACCGCCACAAGTGACTCGGTATCTCAGCTGTGCACAGACAAGGCAAATGGGTTAGGCAAGTGACCTACAAAGAACCAGGTTGGGGTTGTTGAGGCTAATACGGGAGTCCGATCAGAGAAGGGCATGTGTTATTTGCGTTGCGTGCCCATAGCAGATGGCACACATGTAGGGGGATGGGGGTCGTTATGGTATCACACCTAGGGCCAGGATCACGCTGTAATAGCTAGCTGCGTCCAATCCCCGCACTGGCTGATTTACCGTGCACTGGTAGCTGAGAGTCGAAGACAGCTGGAGGTCGACTGCGGTAACTGCCTCCACAGGACACTCTGCGCACATTCCTCGCTGTAAGCAGTCAGACGCGCCCTTAAAATACTAGGATGTGCTAAAATCCGGGGCTTGGAGGCTGCCAGCTGACCGAATAAACCAGTCCTCTCGTAGGATGGGGAGCCAGGCTTCAGTGGCCGCAAAACTGGTGGACGGTCTCAGCACTCAGTCATACCCAGAAAGACTGATCCGGCTAAACGTGTTTCCCTCTCCTACAGACGAATGAGGTGTGACCTGTTATGAACATTCTGCATTATCCACGGGAATGAATGTTCGCTCAAATCTGAGGACTTCATTGAATTCACGACCATGAGTCACCTGCGCGATCATCCGTACAAAGTCAAGCGGGAGCGTACACGCCTAAACCATCGGAAGTTTCCCTTCAGCCAGCGTGTTGTTCGACCGTGGAACTCACTGCCAGGTGAAATAGTGACATCTGATACAATGGCTGTATCCAAAGGGCAGCTGGATCGTGTGATCTTTGATAAACGACGACTCTCACTTCAGGACTATCTGCGGCCAGCCATAAATTTTACTCCCTGATTTCATCCCTATGTAACGCATCCCTGATATTTCATGAAATTTTCCCTCGAAAACTACGTAAATGACTGCACTTTATGCCGATTGTATATAACTGCGCTTAAAATTTCACATGTACATGGAGAAGACCGCCTGCCGCACCCTTCGCAGTCCCCCACTGTAAAAACGTTTTCCGTGAACAAATATGTTACTGACAAAAGTTTAGTAAGGTGTGCATTAAACATTTATATTGTGTATACCGTTTTCAATAGGGCCATCAAGGGCATTGCCTATTACCCTAAAAAAATACACTAATGTGGCATCTATGGCCTTCACGCTCGAGCGGAAAGTCCGGCCCATTGTGAGCTGACTTGGTGTGTGTGGTCCGCGTAGAGGGGTTTGTTAATCTTGTCAGCCACTGCGTCCTCTCCCACCTCCGGTTCTCTTTGCGCTACCATGTAACCAGACACACGTCGGTAATGGAAGAGAGGGTGCGGTAGATGCTGCGCAAGTCCACTTTATCACTATAAAGTAGTTCGCGCACAAGTCACCATCCCTACACCTACCTGGTTGTGAAACAGACGGTGGACACAGTCGTTCGCGTCGGCCGAACTGCCGGGCTGAGTGTAAAGGCAGCAATGGTCATCCGGCACAGATCAGAGACAGTTTTGGTAACGCTACTGCTTGGCACTCATCGGACAGGAGCAAGTAACTAATAGCAACAGTAAGATGAGGCTGACGCGTGTGGGCAGAAGGACCGATATTTTGACACAGCGTCGCCGTGAATCTGTGTACCAGTTCAGAGACGTCAACAAACCCATGATTACGCTCCATCACAGAGTTTGTAACGGTTGAGCTTAACATGGAAGGAGGAATTCGCCTTCGGCTAAGGAAGCTAGGCTTACTGGTTAGTGGCATGCCTCGTGAGCGCCTTAGAGATTTAGAGGGAGGGGCGTCCAATAAATGGGTTGCAGGAAGTGCAGTTTAGTCAGAGTGTTAACGCAAAAAAACTGTACTTAGGTCAAATGGTAAAAATCCGACACAGAGAAGGAGGTTCAGTATTTTAAGCTTCTGAATCCTCTCTGGAAGCTACCGTCAGCTGGGTATGTAGAGATAAGTCAATCAAGTCTCTTGCACGTCGACGGAAAAAGAGTTTGGAGTATCTTTGACAACCTCTGTTTAGGTTAGCTCGTCTATCGCTTCGGAAGCAAAGTCAACGATGATATTTATAGTTGCGAAAATTCCCATAGCAGTAATCAGAAGACGAGGTGGCGAGCATACGTAGCTTTCGATAAATTCTCGTCGGGCCAGTACAGTTATATAGGAACGGGGTAGAAGTAAAACATGCAAGCGATAAGAGAAGTCGATAAAAGTACTCCTTAAACAAAGGTGGGGTGGGGGACTGTGGGGGAGGGGGTTGGGGGTAATAATAGTCATTGTCAGGGGCGGGGTGAGAGCGCAAGTGCGCGGGGGGAGTTGCACCGTTAGTCAGCCGTCGACCACTGTAGGCGCGGAGCCTGAACGTGGTTCCTCTGAGCGCATAAGGTTGGCTTTCGTAACCTGATGACGACCGCCTCTGCTGTTGCAAACAGGCGCTGGCCTAGTAGCTTAGGGTAGCTCGATGGGACTTTATAAATCACACGAAAAGCTTCGTTGGGGTCCACACGATGTCCGGAATCGACAACATGCTCGAGAATGGCGCTGCTTATACTCCTCGTTTCGCCTTTTCCTAGCCATGCCGGGAGGTGTTCGCGTATTCTTTTGGATAAGCGCCGACTCGTGCGACCAATGATATTTATGTTTGGTTACTGAAAAGCCTCGACAAGAACGGGGACGACCATTTAATGCGCGTCCAATACTATCTTCGGCCTTCGGTTCCTTTGACCCATGTAATTGCCGGGTCAGTCAACACATTAAATGCGGTCGATAGCAGGGGACTACTTCAGAGTATCTAATCACTCAAAGACAACTGAACAAGTTGGAAGCAAGTGAGCGTGAGGGTGCGAGCTGGCAGTAGCGACTCGATTATCGATCGAGCAACTAATGCCTCAAGCCCTCCCCTTGCCTACCAAGGCCTATACTATCGGGTTGGAGCGCACTGACCAGCCAAGGGTTGGAGACTGGCCTCAGGATCAAGGCAGCAACCAGGGGAGATTAGATATTAATCCAACTTACCTGGTTCTATAATTGAGCAATTTGATTTGACGCTGCCTTGCAACCCCCTGTTAATGAACTCGAAAGAAAGCCCAAACACACAGAACGACAAAGTCATTTTCATGCGGCTCGAAGTTTCCGCCCAAAGAGACGGCCACCCACCTTCACATGGATTCGGAGGTAGAAGTGCATTGCTGTCTCCTCCACGGTGACATGGTCGCGTGTGATGGAAATCACGGTGGCAAAATAAAGTGGAAGGTTACATTTTATGCACTGGGGGCACTTTCTCGCGAAATATGTCTAACAGTGTCTTGCATAGAGCTACGACAGGCTATTTTATCAATTCTGACAAAAAATACTTTGCGTTACTCCCTCTACTTTTGACAGATTTGTTCGGACAAATTTAATCCAAATCCAGGGCTCTGTCCTCGATGTGAGGGCCATTTGTTTCGAGATCTAGCCTAGTACGTCGAGTGGAATTCTGAGGATTGCACCGTTGGGCATGATGGTTCAACAAGGCCAAGGTTCCGAATCCAAAATTCAGAAAATACAAAGTTTTATGCAAGCTTTACTGCAGAAAGAGAGCGTAAACGCGGCTCAGCACGCAGTGATAGCAATCGTTCTGAAAAACCGCATGCCAGGTGGTCAAGGTAATTGTTAGGGTAAAGGCTACGGTTAGGAAACAGGACTAAGCACCACCTGAAATTTAATGCAAGGCCATCTATGTTACAGAAGTGTCTTTGGTCGCCTGTTCAATCGATCAATTTTGGGAAAGTAAACGTGTGCGGTTACTCATATCGCGGGCGAATTAACCATAACATGTTCTAAGGTCTCCACTTTTTGAAATAACTTTACACTATATTATGTTTTTCAGGTTTGCCCACAGTCGCTTTTAAAGTAACATACATTTTACATTTTTTTTGTCAGCTAGTAAATTAATGTGCGACACTTTTTCACACTGGTGCCGGTGAAAAATCGATGAGCAGGACAGTTAGCGGATGGGATTTGTGCGCTTGCAGCCAGTCGGCGAAGGGGACAGTGCCGAGTGACGTTAGGCTCTTGACATGAAGACGCCAAGCCCCACGTAATTCAAACAGCGAAGTGGCAGGGGAATTTAAGCGGATCGAAGGCAGCATGGGCGACCAAGGGAGCGGACCGCCACATTTAAACCAGGATGTACGATCGACAGGGTTTAAAGAACAGAGACCTCGATGCCACGGCACTTATAGGGTCGGCTGTCTTTTCACCTCCTATAAAAAATTACGGAGAATCAGACTTTCGCAATTCAGGCATGCACTGAAGGTATTTGGGATAGCCCGGGAAGGGTAGGCGCTTTTCTGATTGGTCAGTGGTAAGAAATGGCCAGATGTACAACCTGCCTACGCCATTCAGACTCCAACTGTGATCCAGGCCTCACCTGTGGACCCCTGGAGCTGCGCAGCAACCCGATCCAGTAGCCGCTTTAAGCGACGACCGAAACAGAGTGCAGGGAGCCAGACTATCTATTCAAAGTCGGCGGTGGTATGCGCAGACGCGGCTATGCACCAAACTGACCGTTTCTATGGGGCTGGCACCTAAGGAGCTATAGAGAAGTCTACATTCCTTTGATCCCTTTTAAAAGGTGTTCCCTGAACCATTTATAGGTTTTAATTTGAAGTCTAGCCCTGAGTCCACCAGGATGACGAGGTGTCAACTCATCAAGGACCCAGATATGAAGGCAGAATCTATTTACTTCACCAATCAGGCTGACCTCCAGATCTCGCTTTGACTAGACATGCCTGGATCTACCTGCAGGTCTGTGTTTAACAGCCCACTTGGCTTTTTAGTCACTAGTCTGATTTTTTGTGGTCAAAATCCTGTGATTGTATACTTCTCTGCAGACATGCTATTCACTGCATTGTTCGTACTGCGTACAGCCTACGACGTTGCTATAATCAATTTACTTCGCCCGACCACACGTACAGTGAGTGACCGATCTCATGAAATGTTGGCTGAAATTCTGAAATGCGTTTTCGATTAAGAAGGATTACTTCGTCGCGGTTGTAATACTGATTATCTTGCGGTATAATCTTATAACACTTCGGACGCAGCAGGATGTCAGCTTTTTAATACACTGCTTTCCAAACTCCTGTAGAAACCGTACTCGGCAAATAAATGACTACTTAAGTAGCAGGCATTATTCACATTGATTTTCGACGGTCTTGCAAATTCAAATATATTTTATAGAAACCACGAGCAAAAATATACTTTCTATCAGTCCTTTGATAGAGAATCACGTTATAATTATATTTTATACTCTAAGAAGGAGTGTACTTAGGTTTTAAAAAAGTTTTCTAATTGCCGAACAATTTGCAGCTTGGTCATTCCTTGCATTTGCGCTTAGTAATTTCATTCTACAAGGTGCATGCGCTCCGCGTTAAGAAAATGACATATTTTTCTATGCCATTAAGAAGATATCATACAGAGTCCATAAAATTTTGTAATGGATGCGGACTATGTTGTACATTTCATGAGGAGCTGTGAAAAGCGGCGAGGTACGATGCTATGTGAATGGACATTGCGAGGTCTTAAAAAATCTCAAGATTAGAAACTTTTTAAAATTTAATTATACTCCTTCCTTGAGCTTGAAACATAAAGAAGACGTAAGTCTCTATTAATTGACTGAAATAAAGCATATTTTGGTCGTTGTTTCTATAAAATATGTTTAAATTTGCAAGACCATCGAAAATCAGTGGGAGAAATGCATGCTACATAAGCAGTCACTTTTTACCCAGCACGGTTTCTATAGGAGATTGCAAAGCAATGTATTCAAAAGCTGACATCCTGCTGCGTCCGAAATGTTATAAAATTATACCGCAAGGTAATCAGTATTACAACCGCGACCAAGTTATCCTTCCTAATCGAAAACGCATTTAAGAATTCCAGTCAACCTTTCATGTGATCGGTCGCTCACTGTATTTCAAGCAGATGGAAGCACGGTAGAGACTGCCAGTCTCGCTTTACTTTCCTTCGAGGAGGATGAGGTACACTATCGTCAACAGACAACTTCCGCATCATCTACTCCGACCCCAGGAATTACAATGGCGGCCACCGGATGTCCACTGCTAAACAGACGTTTACTTTAAAGACCTCGTAGGAATGAAATAAGATGCCGGCTTTAAAAGGTCATTTGCGGAAGCTCACAACCCCCCCCCCCCTCCGGACATGCTCTTATGCCCGCGACGGCTGTAAAAGCAAGCGCGCACTCCCATAAAGCCTGTCAGGGCTAGCGTTAGCTTTACATGATCAAGCTGACCTTTTTTGTGGCAAGCACTGGTGCCGGTTGATGATGGCCGATGGTCTAGATTTCGGATTTCCTGCCTCATCCATCGGCAGAGATATGAGGAAGAAAGCAAATCGGGCGTTTTTATTTGTTCATTCCAGTCTTCATTAAGGGAAATATACAATAGACCAGCATTTATATATGCATACATGTAAATAAATATATGATAAAGGTATTATACAGTACTCCCGACATGTGCTTCGTCGATATTCTGACGCTGCGTAACATAGCTGCGAGAGGTTCGGCTCTTCACTGGGATGGTATAATACCATTAGCATGTGGATTTCATACTACTCGTAGTACTGCCTGTTTGTAGAATGGGCATTACGTGGTTATTCCACAGTAGTTGATTGTCTTCGACTCGAATGTCCCTGGAAATTTCGGTTCTGACCCTGAAATGTTATGTCCCGGAGATGTAATTCCAGGTCCTGCGCTGAGTAATTTCTGAAATTATTCATTTGATAAATATATGTAAATGTGAAAGGAGGAATTCCGTCGGAAAAAGAGATTTATGCGTAAATTTTCGAGCTGGTTGCACTAACCCGTCGTCAGACAAAGTGAATAATGAGAGGTGGGATTGTTACACTGCTGGTTGAGGACGCAGACAGAGAGGGAAGCAGACGACCTTGCGAGGGGGAGGTGTGAATCGTGTTGTGAGGGGTGCCGGAGGTGAGGATAGGTGTTGTGGGTCCTGGCTGTAGCTCACT